>JARQTI010000757.1:173727-219932 GCA_030142655.1 Trachelus tabidus
TCAATGGTAGTGGGAAATAGTTATATGTATGGGTGAGATTTCTAGGGCTAGATAATATTATTTAAACTACACAGCTCAGCTATATTTCAACTGCGATGCTGTTGACTCCACTCGCATGATTCATAATGGACTGCTTTTATTGATTTGCACAATCCTGAGCCATCACCCATAATGTACAACAGGCAACCATCAGGCTTCCACTACTACTGGATTTTTAAACTACTAAGAATTGGATCGATTTTGTTTTCGAATGAAGGAATATGTCAAGTATTACAATTATGGGAGGCAATGAAACTGACCACCAGCGGTAACTTATTCATTTGGACTACCTACAAAAAGGTCACCAGATGAATAAACTATTACTGTGGAACACATTTTCATATAAATTTTAAATGTAACTTGATATTTACTGTCTACAAACTTAATAAAATAATAATAAATATGTAATATAATTGTATTGAATTCACACAATATTTTACCCACAGATCACTCTATATTTCGAAAACATTACAATAATATTTCCAATACTTCAATGCGACAGCAATGTTGTTGATGCCTTTATGTTAAATATTGTACAATATTTCAAGGCAATATAATTAAATCATAGACAGTTCTTACAGGTTGCAGAAATATTTTAGAACAGTACCTATAAAATAATTATTTTTTACTATTTAAAAAATATCTTATTTAGCAAATATTCATTCAAACATTATTTTTTCATATTAAAAGCGATTGATTTTTAATATTTTTGTAACACTTCAAATGATTCCATACCATTTTTTTTCAAATATTTAAAAACTTTATGGTCACATTTTTTAGACAAAACTATGATAGGACACGTTTTGAAACAATCAAGGTAAATAGCTGACGATATAATTGAGGATCGGTAGTGCTTCAACGCCAAGGAATAGATTTTAAAAGATCCATTTTTAAAACGATGTGGAACCGCTTTTCTTACTTTTTCTGATCATTATTCGCCAACAGAAATATTATGTATAATATTGTTCGTGAGAACACCACGAATAAGTGTAAGAAAATTGGTTTCAAGACGATTAAGACTGGCAGCAGAACCACATTTTCTGCATCTACTGAATCTAGATCACCATCTCTTGAAATATGCAGAAAAAGTTATTAGAGGTGAGTGTGTATGATTAGCACGAGCCTTTGCCATTTCTGAAATTCATAGCAATCACCCCGACTCTATCTTATTTATGTTCCGAAACTAATATAGTATATCCTATTAATTTCGGTAGATGTACAAAAATGGAATTGGTCAATTATTATAAATGGAGTCGCTAGTTTTTTCAAAGAATAAACTGTAATTTTGTATCAATTTTAATGTGCCATAGCTCATTCTCTTTCTCGAAAGTTGCTTTACGGATTCACCAAATTGATTTTTTGTAGTGTTGACCGTTTAAAAATTACAACCTATTGTTTAACCGGCGAATATAATTCTGTGATTTTAAAACGGTTAATAATACAACCATTTTACACGGTGAACTCGTAGACTAACTTTCGAGAAACAGAATGAGCTACGGCACATTAAAATCTGTACAAAATTACGGTTTATTCGTTGAAAAAACTCGACCAAAATGTACCTTTACGGAAATTAGCATTGATCAATTAATACTTTAGCAAATACATTGCTATTAATGGTTCTCTAGGTCAAGGACACGTTTTGTAATACAAATCGCCCTCCACTGCTGTTAATTAATACATTTAACTGTAAAAATTCATTGAAAAGTGTAGCCTTTATTTGACTAGTGTCCAGCGCGGTATAGCTATCTTAATGCATCATTGTCTTCATTTACATATGTATCATTAATACGACATTTATTCTGCAATATTTTTCAGCAGGGCGAACGATGTGATATTATTGCAATGTTCAAGAAATATTGCAGTAATCTTGCAATACATTTTAGCGATATTCAGGTGCTATATGGGTTATATTTTTTGAATACTGTGCATTGAGATTTCCAGAATATTGACCAGCAATATTATAGCAATATTATGCTTGCAACGTTCTGAGCGGACATTGCAAGGTTTCTGCAAAATTCAAGAAATATTTTCAACAACTTTCACTATATTTGTGCAATATTGCATTATTTCAAGGGAAATTTTTCACAATGTTGATAAAATATTTCTGTGCTGTGTAGGTAGTAATTATTAGGTGGACCGGAAAGTGAGTAGTTCCTATAAAAGGTGAAAAATAAGTTGTCTGCTTGTGACGTCATGATTCAAAATGGCCGATGTGGATATGAAGGAACTTTAATGAGGTAGTTAACACCGCTAATTAACTTAATACTCTACAAGCGCTATTACAAAAAAATGATAATAAGTAACTTCAACTTTTAACCAGATGTGGCTTGATAGAGTTTAATTGTTTTCAAGTCGTCAAAAAACACATTTTACTTATCGACCGAGTACAGCTGTACGGTCTATGTATTTTCAGCAGTTCATCAAAAGTTTGCCGTAGTAAAAAATAAATATTTAATTTAAAAGAAATGTAATTTTGTTTCAATGACAAAACATTAACTGATAAAATACTAACAGTCGGATATTATACCTGCAGTGAGAATGCCGGCTATTCGCAATACAAGAAAAAAATGTAGACAACTGTTATACAATAAACACAGCTCGTCTTAAATATTTAAAGGCTATGTAGCAATGTAACTCAACCATCGGCCACAATGTCCCAACTTCATTTTTTTATTAAATCCTATTTTTGCTTAATGTGAAATATTGAAGGACAACGGCTAATAGTAACGCACAGAATATAGGATGGAGGGACCTTGAATCCAGCGTTATACACCAATTTTCAATGTAAAAGCACATATTCTCAAAGTAAAACATCGTAAGACTCGAAGTCTCAATATAAACACATTATACGCAGAAAAACTCGGATGGTTCAACCAACCCGATTGACTGACGTGTATGGTAAAGGCGCAACAACACAGTGCACTTCTGACTTGACGCGATCGCATTACCATCGAAGCTGGGACGCGACTAGAATGCAGGAAACGACAATCCAACAGAGTTCGTCCTCGCTTGCACAGTGTCTGTCTGTACCTGGGACCGTCTGCTTGCACGCGCCTAAGGAAGCACGTACGTGTGTACGTACATTGTCAAGAAGACTACGTCCTCGCCATATAGCGTCACCGTGTGTGGACGCAGAGGAGCCAATCGCGCATGCGCGTGACAGGTAAAAGCCTTGCGCCTTGTAAAAGCAACAAGTAGTCTCTGGTCCTTCTCCTTTCAAATTTCAAAGATCCCGCAGTCGATGTTCGGTTGCCGGTCATTGGTTGATCGTAAGACAGCCAATGCGATAGGCAGTTTTGAGGTGAGTGGTCGTAGAGTGGAAGGAAAAAAACAAAGTAAAACCCGCCAAGGAAGAAGGTAGTGCGAGACTTTCTTCGTTGTAGCCGGCAATCGGGATGCTACGCAGCCCTGTCGTAGATTGCCGCCGTGTCGTGCGTGGCTGCCTATGTGTACTGATATACGCCAATCAAGTGTGGTGCTGAGGTGCGGCGTGGCTTCTCCGTTCAGAACGAGTTGCAGCTTTCGTTGCTGTTACCTGCTCGAGTCCAGCAGTCGTGTCGCGACTTGCGTGCAATGTTGTGTGTTCGTTCGCGATCGGTGTGAACGTGTAGCCTTGACGGGCGCCAACGATCCAGCTAGCCAGCCAGCCAGCCAACACAATACGTACCTCTAGTTACATGGGACGTCTAGGTGTGGATAAAATACACCTAGATTGAATTCTCACGCTTTGAACTACGTTGAGACGTTTAAAGGCTGCAGGATTCTGACCGACCGGCGGTAATAAGAGAATCGACTGGACTCGGTCGGAAAGACGTTTCCATCCGGTAAACAGGACTCAGTCTGCGGGACAATTGGATATTTCTATTATGCTACCCAGGTACGGTGATTGTCAGTACGGATGTTTCTTGTGGTAGAATTGTGTCTCGTACACCATGTCCACGATCGACGTGGTTCGTCAGGCTGCCCAGCAATCCAGTGTCAATACTCCTGACGAGGACGATGAGCACCACGGGTAAATTATATACCTTTACAAATTGTATAAAGACCTGCACCAAAACGCGTTTGTTATTACTTTTTTCACTAGACGAGTCTAATAGTATGATATGTATTAGGACTGAAAATCTTGGTATCCACCCTCTCTAAAAGTATGGTTTTGGTTCTTCAAATATTTTCGAGGATCAGGGTACGTACCACAAGGGTTTAATCCTCGTGTTTTAAGGCTTGGAATTCTCCTCTGCGCGTCATCTTGACAACGTCGTACCACCCCGAGTGCGTTCAACTCGCGCGAACCGTGAAGAGCAAAGAGTAAAGGCGTGCTCTCAACGCTCATCCAATGTCAATGACTGCTCCTTGCGAGGTTGACCTCTCTCTATTCGCCACGGCATCTTCCCTTCTTCTCGTGAGGCCTTCTCGATGCTGAATGGACACGATGCCAACTCATTTTCGATCGTTCCTCCCTTCGTTTCTTGCTCAGCCGTTTGACCTTGGACTATCGGAACACGGAAAACTTCCAAGTAGGTTGCCGCCAATCGGATCCGTCCTGGCGTCTCGCTGGCGCGTTCGTAAGGAGCCTGTCGCGAGTGCATAAGAGAACCCATACTCGCTTACTCATGTCACAAACATACCTGGAATACGTATGTATATGCACTATACACATTCTGCTGTACGTTTGTATGCGCTAATGAAAATGGCACATAAATGTGCATAGATTGACTTCCCGTCGCTTCGCGAAACTAACCATAAACCTTAAGGTTGAATAACGGTACTTCTATAATACATCGTACGTATTGCCATTGCAGTTCTCTCCTCAAAACTCTTCGTGGTGCAGTTGCATTTACAGGCTTCGTATCGTATAGGCACCGGAAATCACGAACCTGTCCTGACTGGTTATGATACACACTGGACAGTTCTAAACAGAATCTAGTAGGACGTTACTCGGTAGAAGTAATCGTGACATTAATGATTGAGCCCAATACTCACAATGGAAATATAAACAAATCGTTCGGATTTGTACGAATGACACCAGTATATTTATATACATAGTCGGCCCACGAGTCAATGTGTTTTCTTGACAGTCCGCAAATAATGCAATTATCAGCGAATCGTGGCATTCGATAAATAAAATATTTTCCAGTGCGAAATGCATTAAAGTTGCATATTGTCTAACAAAAATTGCATGCAGAACCAACAGGTACTTGCTGAGTATCGCATTGTTTGCCAACTGTCAAAAAACCACGTTGACCTCATGGACAGATTATAGCGAATAACTCAACTCCACATGAAACGTGCTGTGCGTAATCATTCTTCGCTGCGAAACATTTTTTTTTATCGTATGAAATTTTTACGCAATACCCATTTCACCTAGGAACGCTGCCAGATATCAATCTGTAAATACTGCATGTAAACACTGCGAAGTAACGAGCGCGAGATTATTTGCTAGAACGGAACCCAGCGTTGTTCCTATGGACGTGGATAAGGAAACCGGTCGCCGCGGATCATCCTGTACACCCACAGGAGAAACCGATCGTCAATTCTCTTAGTCGTGGCTCTCTCGACTCTTCGCTCTCTTTGTATCTTACAAAAGTGGCCTACGCCTCCGGCAACAAGCACTGCATATATACATATATAGTAGAGACAGCTACTTCGAAGCGATCTATAGTAATGCATGTAAAAGAAAGAGAGAGACTCCAGCCCACGTTATGAAAACGTTGTAAGCGAGTATACCTATTTGTTGCGGTAAGAAACAGACAGTAGATATGGGTAACTCGTGCGAGGTAGACAGTAAATAACTAAATGACATAAGTAAAGAAGTATCAGACAAAGAGAGAGAGAACGAGGAGAAACTTTATAAACTTAGAATAAGGAGTAGGTAGCAGTGGCTATATACTTCCAAGTCCCACTCGGGTGACTCAAGGAGTCTTAGGCTCCGGTGCAAGTAGCAGCTCTCCTTACGAAGTGCGTCCTGCGACCTACGGCCGTTATGGTCATGCCTGATGCCGCCTCGTGGTATCGCGGAGTGGCAGTAGTCTGCAGGACGGCGCATCGGTGCACGTGCACGGCAGTGGCTCGATGTACGAGGGGCACGCCGGACGTAGACGAAGGATGCTGGCTGGAGAGAAAGGTCTCGGAGAGACGTAGAGAGACGTCGGGTGAGAGAGAGAGAGAGAGGGAGCATCGTCGACTACGCAGGGAGGGAGAATCGGGATTGGGAATACCTACGCTACCTTAAGTCACGAAACGCCCCCGCTATGGGTCCCTCTGTACCTACCACAGCGACTCGGCCAAGCCGCAGTTCCGTCGGATCGCACGGTTAAACCGATACGCCGATATCGTATTCCCCTATTTCGGCACGACGCCGCTATTAACTACCGATACGGCTAAACGCGGCTTAAGGTCTCGAAACTTTTGGCGAGGCACTACCGCGCGATCACCTGACCGACAATGACACTGTAATTTGGACTAGCATTGTCAGTGGAAAGTTCTAGGCGATAGAATATCGGACACTTTACTAGAGCTTCGATCGAATTCGGTTCGATTGAGAAATCTTTGAACGAGGAAGGTGAAGCTGTGAATCACGATTTTTCAGAAGAGCGAGGAACGATATTCAGTATACGAGGAGACGCGGACAGTTCAAGTCGACGGCCGAGAACTCTGCTACTCAGGGCCGTAAGTGCGCGAGATGCGGTGCCCTCTTTGGTAGGTTTCATAATACTGGGGCACAGTGCCCCCGATGCAGGCAACGAGTGTGCCAGCAGTGTCGAGAGAACAACAGAGCCCAAGGCGACAAGGGAAATTTCTTCAACGACTGGATTTGCTCCGAGTGCTATGAAATATCGTGAGTTATAATTCATTTACTTTGTCTTCCTTTCTCTTATACGAAAACTAATACTGTGATTTGACTCCTTATAAACTCCATTTTACGGAATGCTCATTTTCAGTGAGGTCCGTGGCGTCAGGGACGGCTGGATGATCGATGGCGACAGTAAGAAAACTGCCGGACGGAAGACCTCACCCTTAGATATATTGAAACGCAGCATCCGACGCTCCTGGACCATTAACGGTAATATCCAGTTTCATAATGTAACGGTTCTTTATCTAATTGTATAATAAATATACGATTTGCGTTCTTCACCCAGGTCCGCCGAATCGCTGGTCCACTGCCAGAAAATCGCCAGAATTACGAGCTTATCGCAGCCTTCCTATCAGACGACAGGATTACAGAGATATTGTGGGTGAGTCCTCCTATCCCAGAATCACGAACGAAGCTCTAGCGAAGGACCAAGAGTACCTCACTGGATCGAACGAATGTGCGACTATAAAAGAAAACGAAAACATCACTGTCTATAAAAAAGAGGACGAAGTGCCATCGAATGAAATCATAAAAACTAAGAAAAACGATAACCAATCAAATAATGTTCTTAATATTAAACCTGGGGAGGATCAAACTCCTCCTCGAGTATCCTTAATAAAACCACCAAGGATCCTAACAAAGGTTGCTACGCCGGAAAACAAGCAATTCGCTAAACATGGCGAGAGAAAATCAAATATTCCCATACCTCGAAGAAGTTCCAAGGAGTTTGAGGACATCAGGAGTCCTCAAGAGTCCGCAAAACGATCCTTGATCCCCCAAAGGTAAACTGTCAACCTATAACCTTTGCGTTAATGAGCTAAAACTCTAAATAGTGTTTGTTCTCACAGATATCGAGGCAGTACAGACGACCTGAGAAGAAGTCGCGAGGATATCAGTGTTCCCAGCTTGATACCCAAGTTATTCGCTCCCCGGTCTAAGGAGGACAGACTGAAACGTCAAGACAGCCGAGATGAAATATCTCCTAGGACTAAGGACGATAGATTAAAGCGCCAAGATAGCAGGGACGAGATTCGCCACATACCAAAGGCAAATCGAAGGGATTCAAAGGACTCGAAGGAAGACTCTAGATCCTTTCAGTTTTGTCAAACTGGCAGGGAGGAGAGTAAGACCGGGATAAGGATCTTTCGACGAGACAGTCGTGAGGACGTGGGTAGAGATACTTTATGCCTGAGTGTCAGCGTCGGCGTTTTAAAGGGGAAACAAAGCAGCAAAGAGGATAGACTCGAAAGAACGGAGGAACGCGTGGGTGAGGAATCGAGATCAAAGTCGTTTACCAATGAGCAAACTGGACCAGCTATCAAGACTTCGAAAAAGGATATTATAGAAAGTCCTGAGACTGAAAACGTGAATAACGAAACGGTGGATAACGAAACGAACGAAATTGCGAAAAGTGTCGAAGAAATAAAGGCAGTTAAGAATCCGCAAGAGATGGCACACGAGCCGAAGTTTGGGGAGTTCATCGATGCTGAGACTAACGCGCTAGGTGAAGCTAAGACAGCTGAGGAAACAAGTCAAGCTGATCTTTTGGATAAGATGAAAAGTGAAAAATCGAATACTTGTAAATCGGAGAAGATGGGTGATTTTTCGGGATCTGTTGGAACTCTTGATGCTAGCGAGGGTAGTGACTGCGTTGACTTGGATGTCGTTGCTGTCACCACTCCTGAGAAACGTACCAGTTTTGATCCACTTCAGGGAAAGAGAATAGATGAGTTTCAGGTGGTTAGTAAATTAATACAATTAGATCGTTCAGTCTTAGAGATCCGTACATTAATTGTGCAATTAATTAATAACATTTTTCAAATTAACTATAAAGAAAGATTAAATAAACATCGTTTCGAACAGGTCCGAAGGAAGTTCTCTAAAGAAGAGTTCTCCAACCCCGACGATACGGATGATACACCGAACAGGCGTTGCTCCAGTGTATGTTTCATATCCCATTCAAGACTAAAATGTTAATCAATAAGTGAATCATTGAAAAATAAATACCATTGATGTCGCAGCATTTATCACCAGAAGCAAGTCCTCTGAGTACGAGATCATCTAGGTACAGTCCTCGTGAAAGCGAAAGTGAACCCACGCCAGCCTTACCACGCAAAACAGCCAGTGGTGACTCCTCCCTGTCTTCTCAGCGAATAAGAGATGCCATCACGAGAACACGAAGAGAATCCAATAGCAGCGCAAGATACGAAAGTAGCGGAAGTGAAAGTGTCAAGTATGTTTATGATCTAAATCCTAAATATCACTTTAAAAAACAGATCCATCTTTATTTAGGATAAATTTAATTGTTACCAGACTCAGTGAATCCGGTCTGCACGGGTATACAGATTTAGCAAGAAGAGTTAAATTCACTGGAAGTGGTACAGGGCATCTAACCGGAAATGACGAAGTAGTACAACGAGACAGCGCCACCAGCGCAGGAGAAGACGAGCTTCACGACGATTCTCACAATCGGGATGCTAGAGGAGGTCCTGGCTGCAACCAAGGCAGACCGATACTCCGCAGACGTAGGCAGTTCGACTCGCAGGGTGAGTCCAACGTCCACCTATTCCATTGCTTTCTTCAGTAACACCTAATCCCATCAAAAAACAATAAAACCCCAAGGTACAAAACACGTACCTAATAACTTTCGCTCCCCTTTAACCTTGCCATAATGAATTCATTGACCCAAGACAAATGCAAGCTTCGTATCTACATGACAAAACATATTCTTATGTGAATATAATAAATTATTTAATCGGCGCGTAACCAGCGGCATATAGCAATTCGCAATAGCAGTTGACTCATCGATTTTCGAAGCCTTTCCTGTAGTAAACTAGGTCCTGCTCGGCCGATATATCCAGTCTCGAGGGTGACATATGGCGAGCAGCACGACGTACTAGAATCGTAAAAAACGGCAGTTGGCGACCTAGTGTGCAATAGCAATTAAATTAAAATGGGCGGCACTTTCCCCGAACGCGCGTAATAAGACTCACAAATTTTGTGCACCGACGTTAATTAACGCGCGTCTACGCTCCGGTTCCTATTCGTGTTAATGACATCGATCCTCAACCAAATCGGAATCCTTGCCCAGTGCAATAACCGACAGTGCCAAATCATGAATATAAGGAGACTACTCGAATTACTCATTACCGTTGCCTTATCCGTATACTTTCTTCTCTTTTACGCTGCAGCCTGCATAGTTTTCTATCTGCTATGGACGACTGATTGATTACAAGTTGCACAATTTACATTACGGAAGATCGCCAATTCAATTTGAACAGACTAAACTAAAATAATGTTTTGCCCTTCCGAAGAATTTGGGTAACTCTTTCGGAGTCCTACTACTGTACCTTCTACTATCAGCAAGCACTGCGCCACGGCTATCGGCAGTTTTCACCGTACTGTAAGTAGCGAGTTGAAGCAGGATAGGACATAAAACGAAGGAACGTAGGTAGAACAGTGTGACGACGTCCTGTTCTAACGTATAGTCGACTCGCCTGTAATAATACCGGGTGTGCTGTAATAACTCACCTGCCGGTAACAAAACCGGATGCCTGCTTGGTCCTACGAAGATTCCTGCGACTTTGCAGGTTACACCTACACAACGTGACATTCAAGCAAAGGGAAATGATACGTTATATTCCTACGATAAATGGTACAATCACTCAAGCCGGTGGTCAAAGCATTCGCAGTCAAAAGGGGCACTATATAAACTGACCATTATCTACCAGAGTACCGATTCGCTGGCAACGTATCACCCTGTACGATAGCCGCACTGCGTTGAACCGACTATAGCATAACATGTACACGGCCATGCTACAGTTTTAGTGATATGGGCTATAGCACAGGTGTCTCGTATAGCCAGGTTTCAGTTTAGCTGTGCTAGCCCACGCGAACTGGTCGGTCCCTGGACAGTGTCCAGTAGTACAGAGAGAGACAGTGAAACGTTATTTCAGTCTAGACGGTTTAGCGTAGTTCAAAAAGCGACAAGTTTCTCAGAAAAAGTAAAAAATCGATGAAGAGATAAGTTTAGAAGATTATAATTTTCCGTGAAGAAATTTTGAAATCAGTATCAGCGTTGTTCGTGACTTCTTATCGGCTGTGGGACTCATATATGCGTAGAGCTTGTTACACGTTATATATACATATATAAGCTTATCTTTGAATATGAGAGATTTCTCGAAAAAATTTATTATGCGTGTTTGAGCAGTTCTGAAATCTGAGCTGATTTCGGTACTCATGGGGATACGAGGCTGGCCCGTGCCATTGACCAGGTAATTCATTAGCGCGTTAAGCCGAGAACACCCTGTAGCGTGACGGGAATGTTTTTGAGAGCATTCTGTGGGTTAGGCTTCGGTAGCCTCTTGGCCTAACATCCAACGTCTTGAGTCTTCTGCTCACGCAACGTAAACGTTCGTCAACATTCAGGCCAGTTCGAGCAGAGTTTATTTCAAAATCACTTGCTCGGGCAAACTTGGTCATTGTCTACAGACGGCTTAGCCCCGTAAAGGGCGTCTTTGAATTATTGTGACACCTGTTTCCTTTGGACGGTCTGCGTTTGCGCTTTCTACTGCTAGTACGTTCCGATGATCTCCGTTGGAGATTCGTTATCCAATTAGTGTTCTAACGATTTCAAGAACTCTTCTATACGGTAGCTGTTTTAATATTATTATTTATTTTCTATTATTCCTGTTTGAAGGTTCTCGGCGTAGAGGAAGATCACACGCCAGGGGTTGCACGGAGGAATTGCAGAGTCTCCAGACGCTCCATGTAATCAGTCGAGGTGGTCATCGGCCGCATAGTCCGTCAGGCGTTCAGGGTCAAGGTCAAAATCCAGAGCAGCCTATAGTAGACTATCGTCGTCTAGTCTTCATCAGCTCGGACTCCTCGTCAGGACGCGAGGAAGACGACGCCGACAGCAGTTCCGGTTCCTCCTCTCTCAACGGGTTGCCTCGCGGTACCCACGTCCAGGGACTGGAGGACTGCGATTGGGATTACTTTGAGAGTGGTGCCATTCCTTTGCCTGCTGGTATAGCCATTAACGTAGGGGGTGGTAGCATCGGTAACGAGAACGTCGCTCAGGATTGGAGTTGCTGCCCTGGACGAGGGTCATCTGCCTGTCAAGTAAGATTCTTTTATCTATTTGGCCTTTTTATTGTAATCAGTAGATATGATAGTCAGCTAAATTATACGCTCACGATTTGTTGATTGACGTCAATGCCGAGGTATCTTGATTAGAATTTGTTTTTTAGGCTTGTGGCGGCTCCCGTGGTGCTAATGTACTTCCGGTACCAGTACCTATCCCGGTTCCAGTTCCTTATCCTGTGCCGATTCCTGCCGCTCTGTGGACTGGAGAGTTTGCTGCTTCGTCAATGATTAGCTGTGGAACGTCGGCGGAAGGAACACTCCGATTAAGGGGCGATCCTGCGGCTTCGTGGTTTACTTGGCACCCGAGATTTAATCACCCTTTACAAGATACCAGAATAGATCCGAGACTTACCGCTGCATCTTTCGTTCCTGTCACATTCTCCTTTGGTCCGGAAGTCAGTACGGGGTTTTCTAGCGAAGCTACTGAAACAAAACCTCCCGAAACAGGTACCTCCACTTCCGCTACTGAACCAAATAATCCTGTTCCTGAAACTTTATCTAAAGTGAATGAGGGCGGTACAACTAATTCGGAGACTACGAAGGATGAGACGACTTTCTCTAATATCTGCGGAAGTAACAAAGACGAGCAGCCGAGTTCTTTGAAAGACCAGCACAGTCTCGAGGACGTAGCCGCCGAGGATAAGGATTGTAGAAAGAGAGAGGAGGACGAAGATAAAGCTCAAAATTCCTTATCATCCTTTAAGTGTGAAAGTAGAAGCCAGAAAATGTATAGACACTCGAGGGGAGATTCCGGAAGCTCTTCAGGAAGGTCTTCCGCTGATAGTAGCGATCTCGAGGACTCCGCGTCTCACCACTTCTCCCGTGTCTTTGTTGTGAACGACGATTCCTTGACCAGCGATAACGACATCGAGGACAACGAGGATTCTGACTCAGCCAGAGAAGGTGGAATCACATTGAGAAGGGTAACAGCCTTACCGGAAAATGAACCAGTGATTTTACGTCATGTCAGACTCCTCGACGAAGACATGGGCATTGATAAGACTCGCCAAGAACAAGAATCCAATGATTCCGATACTAGTTCGGATGAGATGTCAAAGAAACGTGACAGGACTTCTTCTGAAGATTCTGCGGCTGTGTTCGACAGTCCAGCTAGTGACAGAGCTTTACAAGCTGGAGGAACTAATGAAAATCAAATACTCAGAAGATACAATTTAGAAGCTAGTGAAAATTATGTGGCTGACACAAAGAATTCCTCCGACGATCAAATTCGTTTAAAATCCATCAAGATACTTGATCCAGATAGCATCGACTCTACCACTAGTTACACTCTTGCTGGAAAAAGTTTGCAGGAACACTATTCAAGTAGTAGTAGCAGTGTGATAAGTAAAGGACACGTGCTGTTAACTGAATCAGTAAGTCATAAGGTATCTGTGACTGATTGGAACGGTGCCATAGTACCGGATTCTCTAGAAGTCATGGAATGCTCCGATATTGTCCATCCAACGAAATCCGACGGTATAACGAGTGAGGGTAACCAGGAAATACGTAGCGACATCTGTGAACGAGAAGTCGAATCTGATTTACCAATAAACTGCGATAGAGGTGCATCACGAGCAGATAAGACGATATCTGTATCATTGGCATTATCAGCCGCAGTACACGATGAAAGTCTAAACGGAATAATGTCGAATATTAGTATATTAGGAATTTCGAGCGCAAGTAGCGAAACTAATACTGGTAGCGAGGTGAGCAGTGATGAACTACATGAATACGAGTTATCACCAGGAACAGGAGTCACATCCCTATCGGAAGGAGATGACCGAACCCTCTCTGCTGTGAACAAAGAACTTCTATTCAGACGATCCAATCTCCCTTCGATCATCGACAAGGACGTACCGGATGAGCAGCTTGAAAATCTTCAAGCACCTGCGCCTAACAAGAAATACCAGCCATGTACAAACGAGTCGAGTGAATCAAAAATAAATCATCAAACCGAAAGTGAATCCACTTCGGGACTCCATTCAGAGAATTCAGATGATTTCGAGCCCGATTCTGATCGACAAACAGTGGTAACGGTTACTCAAGAAAAGACAGAATCAGCTGAAAGGAAAGGTAACGAGGAGTGCGACCCAATTAAATCAAGTGCGGAACCTGATCAAAGTCACAATGTGAACGATATAATATCCAGCAAGATTCATGAGATTTTCAAGAGTGTAGAAAGCTGCCATGGTAAGGTAGGTGAGGTGAACCACGTCCCGAAAGAGACTACGTCGTTGGCAGCGCATGACGAAAGCCGGCCGGTGAGAGGCGAGCGGCCCGACTCACGGCAGGTGGGAGGAAGTAGGGATATCGAAGGTGGTGGATGTGTCGGTAGTGGTAGTATTAACACCAGCAGTAGTGGTAACGGCAGTAGTATTAGCACTGGCAGCGCCAGAGAGACGGATCGCGGAACAGCAAGGTTTCGCTCAGTCGAGCGACGCCCGCCTACGCGGAAGGATGGCGTCTCTTCTGGTTTGTCGTCGAGTGATTCCGCAAGAGATTCAGCGAACTCTCCCTCGAACAAATACAGGAGCCTCGTGATGATCACGCAAGGTGCTTATCAACCAGTGAGCGTGGTCACTTCAGATACGACTACGCTCCTGCAACCTGACGAAGAGGGCCACGGCGTCGCAACACCTCAAGGACTGGCCGGATACTTCCAGCTGGCGCTTGAGACTACTGCTGAAAGTCCTAGAGGCGGCAACGGCCCCAGGAGGCCTCTTATGGTCAAACGACCCCAGCACAATCAACAAGAACCAGAGGCTGATAGTGGTCTCAGCGTGGGGAGTGCCAGTGAGAGCGATGACGTGCAATCTGTGAAAAGCCTTTCTAGGATCGTTCAAACTGCCTCGGGCAATGAGCAGCACTTACCTTCAAGACCGGAGTCCGAAACAAGCCCTCGTGTACGTGGTTCACCTATCAATTCTACAAATAACGGTGTTGTGATACTTGAAGAGGGTCTTGCCGATGATGATTCTTGGGTCGAGGAAGTTTCTCACGATGAAGAAGAACAAGGTGCCACCACGGCTACCGAAGAGAGTTCCGAGGATGAAGCTAATAATCTTGGTGATCGCGAGGAAGAGCTGCGTGGATATCATAGACAGGCTATTGACTTTACGTTACACACTATTGTGGAGGAATCGTGCGAGGAAAGTGAAGCTGAGCCAAGTCTGGCTACTGGTAGTCCCAGGAAACAAAGACCGCCCTCGGCATCTGAGTTGGAAAAATATTTCTTCTTTGGTCTTGGAGAAGGTAATGTTAGTCTGGGATCGAGAGAAGTCGACAGCCTCTCGGAGACGTCTTCAATCTATTCGGAAGGTCTCGAATCCCTTGGACAGGAAGAGGCGCCAACTACGGGTGATAAAACTTCTGGTGAATTTCTTAACTCTTCTAGGCTCGAAAAGTATTTCCTCTCTGAGTTTTTAGGATTTGATCAGGATAGAAGAGATTCGGATGGCTCCGTTGGAAGCGATTCCGAAGGTAGACCCAGTCCGGAACAGCGTAGAAAGCGCCTTGTTAGGGCAAGAGGTACTGGACGATCCCATAGCTCTTCTCTGGATAATCTATTGGCTCTTGCCCAGAGTTCACAGAACCTCAGCTCACAAAACTCTCTGCAAGATCTTAGTCTGAACGCTGACGGTCAGGAGACTCAATCAGAAGGCTCTTCTACCGAAACGGATGGAGCGGAGGATCAAACTCCAGTTTTCGGTACGGATGGACAGTTTGATACGGTAAAACGTAAAAAGAAAAAGCCCAGAAATCTCGGCACGCAGAGTCCTAGGGTAACCGAAGATAGAAACAAGACCCCCGAGCCACGGGAAATCGTGGAGAGTCTTGAAGTCGATCCTGAGACAGTGAATTCAGAGGATGAAAGATCCAAGACCCCACAACCAGAGGCTGCTTTGTTCTCATCATCCTCTTCGCAAGCTGAACAGGCACGTAACCCGATCATTCCTGGAGAGGTAATATCGGCCAGGAACAAACAACAATCTCGAGATTCAGGGTTCATCGGAAGTTGTGATGATTTGTTACAACACCAAAAGACTACTGGAGATAGTCTATTGTCAGGCAATCAGGAAGCCAAGGATTGTTCTCAGAATGCAGAAAACGAAAGTGCTCAACGTGTGAAAAACAATTCCGCAAGACCGGAGGCGCCTTTGGGTCAATCATCGTTAGCACCCCCACCGAATGCTTCTCTCTCGAGAAAGGACAGCTTCAACAATTGGTCCAGTGATGAGGAAACGAACCTTATGATGTCCAAGATGCGTCAGTTTTTCAAGACTATGGTAGCAAATTCCAATGGGCAAAACCAAACATCCAGCGCTGCGTCGCCTGCTCCAAGTCCAAGATTATCAGGAACATCGCCTAAACTAAGATTAGGATCGCAAAACCGTACTAAGCCACCACAATTAGTCTACTTCGAAAACGAACTAACTAGACTGATGAAGACGGTCCCAGGAATTCGGGACGAACAAGTCCGTGAAATTGTCGAATATTTAAGCTCAGAAGATACCTGGTCGGACTCTTATGACAGCTCAGATTATACGAGCTCTGATCTCGAGGGCGCGGGTGCAGGAGGTCGACGCTCAGCACTACAGGAACAAATATCCCAAAGTTGTCAACAGATCATCAGTAAATTCGATACTAGTACTGACCTACTGTCCGACAAAGAAGACAGTGCAGGTCCACCTCTAGGCAGAGACACAGCATTCGTATATCAGAAGCTTGTGCAGAGTTTCACGAAGATGGCCGGAGACGGTGTCAGTTCTGATGCCAGTTCTACGCCACATAGCAGTCCTCCTCTAATAGCTAAAGTAATGCATCACATTGGAAGTCGTTTGGTGGCTCTGATGCATGAAGTATCTGAAGGCGGACCGGCAGTTCAGCCTCCAGCTTCGTGGAGACGTTATCCTCAGCATCATCGTACACCATCTTCAGCTTCTACTACTGAAGACGATGATTCCACCTCAGACTCTACCAACCCACCAGCTCATCTTCAGCTTCCTAGATCCAAATCTCACGATCCTTTACTCTTACTGAATGGACATCCTGCTGCTGCTGGCCAGGAAGGCGAAGAGCGTGAAGCCAGTGATTACGAAAGGTTCTCCTGGAGAGGCAGTTTTGAATCAGCTCTAATGGCTGCTGATTCAAGAACAAAACTTAGTCTCCTCGCCTGTTCTGGTGACGTGAGTGCTAGTGCAAGTGCAAGTGCCCTGGCAATGGCTGCCAAACGACGTAGTGCCGGCGACCTGCTCTTCAATCCAAAGAGCTTTTCCAGGGAGCAGCTCGACCGAGTTCGCAGTTGCGGGTCAATCGGTGGTGGCAGTGGCTCGATAGAAGAGAAAATTTGGAGCAACAGAAGAAGATCATCTGTCCCAGATGCCAATACGAGAGGAGAATCAGGTGAGTCAATCTAGTTGTTTTTTCTAGGATCCTTTAGGTCGTGGCTTCGATCTGCAAAGCAATCATTCAGAATTCGTATTTAACGCCAGAAGCATCGATTCAGTTCCAAGTTCTTTACATGAACATAACTGACCCATTCGCTTCAATGAAACATTAATATACATCAATATTAAAGTAGCAAAACACAATTAGCATTAAAAGCGAATTCTAGCTCAGGGTTACGATCTTTAACGAATATTATATGCCTGTCGTAGGTGCTTCTGCTGGCGATGACGATACAGAAGATGAACTAGAATACACAGGAGACCCCAGAGCAACGACTCTTCCTCGAGGAATGCAAGCGGCTGCAACTGCATCAGCTGCAACGAATTCCCTGCCCAGGCTACCAGCCAATGCATCTGCGGCTCCTGGAGGATCTTCGAACATGCACAAAGCCCACAGTGTGCACCATTTCCTTCCTCAGCACACTGGTGTCAAGTCTGCTCGATACCGTCCACCAGGATTCGCTCGTAATAGCCTTGGCAATGCTGGAGTTGGTCCAAAACGGGCTGTCAGTGCTCCAGGGCTGCAGATATCCGGTTCCCAGGCATCTGCTGGAAAACGTGATACATCCAGAACGAGAAGGCAGCAGACAATGTCCCTCTTACCTGGTAAGTCATTTTAGGACCAGAGTCCATAAAAATTCCATCTCAAGTCCATCTAATTTTTAACGAAGTCCCTAAAGAGTTTCAACGCGGCGCAGTCGTTGCAACGTAATCGCATTATAGACAGCCTCTCCAGCCCCTGACCCTTCTCTTACTTTCTCTCTCTTTCTCTCTCTTTCTCTGCTCTCTCCCTCTCTAACTCTCTAATTTTTTTCCCACTCCTCTCACTGCCTTTTATTTTCTCTCACAGGCACATATCGTCTGTCCTCCCAGTCCTCGTACACTCACACTCCATACTTGTCGAGAACAATCAATAATGCCGCGTAACGACATCATGCAAGTACTTCAAGCCACGTATCAATCTGTGGGACAGCAGCATCCAAAGCTGTAAAAACGAATGTAAAGCACTACCCTCTTCATCGATATCATCGTTCATCATTTGGCTGACGATGAAGTAACGTCAATTGCGATACCGTACTGAAAACCGTTTGGTCAAGTTCTACATGAATATGCCGACTCTGTGTCTTTCTTCTTGCGACATTCCTACGACAAGCTGTCCAGGCAGGCATCGACCCATTTTACTAAACACGACTGTCCAGGCATTCCACGTGATTCCTCAGCAACGTAGTACGTGGCTACGTCGCCAATAGGAATAGCTACTGTTACGTCCTGCAATGTTGAATTAAACTTGTGTCGCAATATCTCCAGTCTCAGCCGCGTTCTCACTATTTTTCTACAAGCCATCATAGTTCTACCAGGAATATACACAAGATCCAACGCAGCTCGTATAATTATACTTTATAGCTACGTGTATGTTTACCGAGCGGAAACTTATCGTACATAACGTAAGCACGCGCTCGATGTCACAATTACGGACTCCTGCATATATCGAGATTCCAGACAAACAACGTGTTCAGCCATACTGCAAAAATTAGCATGGCTTTAGTTACTGTCATGGGACGTTGACATCATCGGTAGACGGTACGTCGATGATACCTCAAACTAGTTCCTGGAGAATCGCTCATTGGCGGGCAATTTAAATGGCATCTGGACGTACCTGTTACCGACCTTGATATCCATAGTTCAGTTCAGCTTTCCCATTAAGAGATCAGCGGAGGTAGCAACGTCTGCGACTGTTTACTGTTAAAACGAAGTATCGTCGCGATACATCGCGAGCGATAACCCACGAGCGAAAACCGTCCGAGCGGAACCGCAAACGACCGTTCCGGAATGCACGTCAAACTTTTTAGAGGATTACTTGGAAACGGTTTATCCCTTCCCAAGGACTGTAACCAGCTTCTGTCCTCTCGCAGGCATCTTGATTCCTTAGAGAAAATTACTGTTCTCTTTGTTTTGCGTTTCAAGAGCAAATATGAAATCGCCTGAAGACTAGTTCACGAGATGCATACATATGGGAATTTATAATGTCAGTCGACCGAAAGTCATGCTCATTTGTATAGGACTGTACCTGATGGCAGATACGTGACTCTGCTACAATACTCGTCACGTGTCTGTATCTACCTAGTTGTATTCATTTCTGGTAAACATTGCAAATTTTGTACACTGTCTGAACTCGCATAACGACTGCGTAATGTTGTTGTCTATCTTTATGGGCTATTTATGAAAGATATATACCTTGCATAGGTAGAGACTCGTAGGTAATCGTATGCCGGATCTGGACAGTCTATCCCTCACCTTGACATACTTATACTATACTTTACTAGAAATTGTAGAATACACGGTATCTTGGGTACATCTTCTGGGCGTCGAGGCGGCAGTAGAATTTGAAAAGATTTAAAAATTCTAATGTACTCGTACGAATAACTTCTATCAAATGTTATTTATATACTACTGAAGGGAAGCGGAACCGACGTGGATGCTTATCAAGTTCTGATTAGAAAACGCCGTTGAAGCACAGTCCTGTAAGTGCTTTCAGACCAGTCTCATGTTCCTGGTGGAGCAAAGCCCTGATTCTATATTTTTTGGATACACTAGTTTGAGCGCAAAAAATTTGGATAAAATAAGCAAGACCGAGTTCAATTCGCGTAATAAGGAGCGTTTCTACGCATAATGGCAGGAGTCTACTTTTAATTTTTATGAAGTTTTTCGTCTTAAGCTCGTACAATTCAGAAGATTGTTTGGTATGGCAGTAACCAGTGCACAATACTTCACGTTTAACACTCCCAACTGTTCTTGCCCCACTGGAGAAGTAGCTCAGCGAGCTTCCGGCTGGATTAAAGACCTGTGTTGTGGCTGCACCTGTTGCGACTCGAGGAACAGCAACCAGAATATCCCATCACGTGCACCTCCAACCGAGCAGAACGAGTCTACCGTGAAGTACATTATTGTACCAGCTATGGGGCTTAAGGTTCTTCCCGAAGAAGATGAGACCAGCGAACAGGAACAGTTCTTGTCGGATGATCCTGCAGAAGAGCCTGTTGAAAACGTCAATGAAGATGAAGCTGGTGAAGAGAAGCCTGACGAACCTTTAAGCCTGGAAAATCCTGTTCTAGATAGTAGTCAGGATCCTCCTAAGCCAGAAGCAGTGGCGAGTGAAAAAGCATCAACATCCTCGATATCCTCAAGTTGGTCTAATAGTGACGTCGTAAGGAGCAGAGAAGGATTATTCAAAAAACATAAGAGCAGAGAAGGATTATTCAAAAAACATAAAAAAACTGCTGTCACTTTTTCGGATGTCCCTATTGCGGGAAAGTATAGGGAAATACGTGACGAACGTGCGTCTGAATTTATAATTTAAATCGTATGATTTGTGCCCAATGTCCTTGCTGATTATAACAATGATGACGTGTGCCAGAACTGTACTGTCGCTTATCACGGTTCGAATTAGTCATTCAGTAATGTTTTTGTTATATTTCAGATGACGGGAGCAGCTTATCTGAAGCGTGCAGCACTCCTATTATTGGTGCGGGATCAAGATCAAGCTCTAGTCCTGCTGTTGACGATGACATGGATCGTGGACTTCATTCTGGGCATCTGGCAACACGAGCTTCTCTGTCGAGTCTTGGAGTAAGTGAAATTTGTGTATCAATGCGACTGTTTACGTCGTAACGGTTTATATAATCGCTTTGAGTTTTTGTTTAGTAAATATCAATCGTTGTATTTTTCTTTATATTTATCGAAATACCGAGCGTGTTTTAATAACATGACTGTTCTCATAGGCAAGGTCGGACTCCATGGCGTCTGTTTATAGTGGTGCCGGTGAAGGAAGATGGTGCGGTTCTGTCGCAGTTAGAGGCGAGGTGGAATTTTCACTTCAATATGATTATAAGCAGCTAACATTTGAAGTTCACGTGACGCAATGTAAAGACCTCGCACCGGTCGACGTTAAGCGGAATCGCTCCGATCCGTAAGTTTATTGAAATTTGAATAACTTATAGTTAATAGGTTATAGGTGCACTAGAACTCAATGTTGGAATTGATTGAACCTTTTTTAGATACGTCAAAGTGTATCTTCTACCCGACAAGTCCAAGAGTGGAAAACGTAAGACCAAGGTGAAGAAACATACGTTGAATCCAGTCTTCGATGAGACCTTGAAGGTACTTCAAATACATGTTCAGATCCATTTTTATTAGAAACTGGACGATCTAATTAAATCTGATTTATGACGTTGTAGTTCCACATGAGTCTTAATGGGCTAGAGACAAGAACATTATGGCTTACTGTGTGGCACTCGGATATGTTTGGTCGTAATGACTTTCTTGGAGAAGTTCGAATGCCTCTTGAGAATAAGATCTTTGACGACCCTACACCAAAGTGGTACTCTCTTCAGGAAAGGGTAAGGAGCGCAACTGTGCAAACGAAAATTATTTACTAGTTATAATACAACAATAGATTTATTATGCATTTCCCGTTGAAAAAAAAGGATCGGTATGCGGCATGCGACCAAAATAGTCTGTTTCCAAAATTTCGAATCACTGGTCCAATTGACTTGAAATTTAGAGAAAACATAAAGTTTCACATATGAGTGATACATTAATATTTGCAGATGTCTACCATTTCCGATTCGAAACGGCGCATGTGAAAATGTCTAAAAGTTTTATGTCTTATGTTTGAATTTCAAATCCAAGATAAACCGGTTATCCAACTAGATTGAAATTTACGAAAAAAAGAATCATGAAAACGAATATGGAACAAAAACACTTGCAAATGTTAAGCACTTTCAGTTTGAGCGTTCCGCATACGCCATCGAATTATTTTTTTTCAACAATAAATGCATTAGATACAACCGTAAGGTTGAACATTTACTTATAAAATTATCCACAGACGGAACCATTTGATGATCCAATTGCTTATAAGGGCGAGGTAATAGTTGGCCTGAAATTTGTTCCTCCGGATCCAGCACAACAACAGGAACGTGAAAGAGAACACGGAGTTGATCATCGTGGCACTTCGAAGGCTAGAAAGAATTGGAGTCGCGGTGCCCTCCACGTTCTCGTCAAGGAGGCGCGAAATCTTCAAACCCGCGCGAAACACAATGGCACTTGCGATCCCTTCTGCAAAAGGTCCTTATACCGTTTCGTTTAATCATCCTTGAACTGTATTAATATTTACAGGAAAAAACAACGACCCCTGTGTAACGATCTATATTGCTTTTAGCTACCTACTTCCGGACAAGGGTCGTTCTGGCAAACAAAAAACAGGCGTCGTGCGTAGATGTTCTGGTGGCTCACCCGTTTGGGGTCATACGTTCGTATACAAGGACGTGAGTTTGCAGGAATTGGCTGAACGTGGCCTGGAACTTACAGTATGGGACCACGATCGTATTGCCAGTAACGAATTCCTCGGTGGTGTTAGATTTAATCTTGGAACTGGTTAGTGATCTAGTTAATTATAAATCAAAATATCCTGCCAATGCTATTACGCGATTAAACCAGCATGTCAGGTATTCATAATACTTAATTACTTTTCGTAGGTAAGCACTATGGAAAGCCTGTGGACTGGATGGACGCAACTGGTCGGGAATTGTCTCTCTGGCAAAGCATGCTGGAGAGACCAAACTTCTGGGTCGAAGGTGCGGTCACTCTGAGGCCTAATCTCCACAATCACGGCAGGAGCAGCGCCTCTTAGGGTGTGGAGGGATCAATAGAGAATAACGCTGGCGCATTCGCGTTGCGCCAAGATACACAAAACCGGAGCACGTTCATAATAATAATTTATGTTAATTAGCAGAAGTTTCTTTACGTTTAATATCTTTCAGTATAGAATGAAATGAAAGGATCCGTCCAATCAGGCGATAAGTCATATCTTTTCATACAGACGTTACTTAGTTCGAGCCAAGTTGTTCATGTCGTATACTTATCAATTATTATTGTATCAAGATTTACTTAATCGACCACATAGTACTGCCTGTCGTTAGATAATATTATTGAGGGACCACCTGTCTTTTCTAACATAAATATTGATTCATCGTGGCCAAGAGTGCATACATGTACTAGTTTATAAAGTTAAAAAACGATTCTTCTTTGACTATCGACCGATGTTTGGACAGTTTTCTCTCTCGGTGAGAACAACATGCTTCCATATTGTATATATAACAAAAAATTCGGGGTCTCATCATGTGACTCAGAATACTCGGAACGGCATATTTAATGATATTAAATACGTTGTGCTTCCGATAAGAAATATATATATATATACACACTATAGGTAAATAAACATACATATATACATATTATAAATAGGACAGAGTGTGTGGCGTTAGAAAAATACAAATTAAGTTTCATAGTGCATTGATTACGTGATTACGTAAAACGAAGGAAAAGAAGTCCAAGGCTGAGCTGATATTCGTACTTAAATACGTGAACGTCGAGTCTTCGTTTACACCTTTACTTAATTTTCATTACGATTATATGCGATAGATAATGAACGATATTATAAACCCTGCATAGCGGTATGATGATTTTCTGCAAACAGGGTGGTAAAGTATATTAAGAGAACTGCCTTATGTCCCAAGTATTTTCTAAAATCCTTTCGGAATACTTAAGAACGCGAAACTCCTTGAGGCAAAGGGACGCCTGCAACGGCTACCACGGGTTCATTAGGTAAACGAAAATGCGTTTGAATAAAGAGTGAAAACACTTTTAAAAAATGTAGAGAATGGATAAATAATCTCAGGACAGCGAGCTAGGCAGGTTTAGTGTCCTATCAGGATAATTAAATTCAAGTCATCATCACATGTGAAGACAAGAACTTACATATGCACGAATGATTATACTTAATATTAGTAACGGTCACGCGTACTTACGCAACGTTCCCCAACTGTAAAGACATGGAACTAAGAGCTCTATTTATGTTATATACCTACATATGTGTACATGAGAATAAAACTTTTATACCTTTACTCGTACGGATTAACATTCCAACCGTAATATCTTGTCCCATTATTTCCGCCTCTAGAGATCGTTATTGGAAATGAAACGATTGCCTTCAGAGTTCTTTCCAGAATAGCGATATTTGCACTTCCCGTAAGCACCTAGAAATAACCCAAAGCATCATTCAATTTCAACCCACCGTTTAGCCTGGCTAAACTCATTCCTGATACCTTTGTGATCTTGTGGCGAGCGTACTGATCGTGGAAGTGGCGTGTAGTTGATAAAGTCGAGTCCATCGTACTCGTCGATCGAAGATGATGGCAGAACAGTGGGTGACTCCTGGGTGAGTTTGACAGTTCGATAAAATCGGCCACGATTACGAGCATTCGACCTTTCGCTAGCAGTCACAGCCCGGTGATCGAGGAAACGGATGGACGGTGGCAAAACATAAATTGAGTAGAGCCTAAAACGCTCATAATCCTCATCATCGTTCAGTGTAGGATTTGTCAACTGATCCGGATAGCCAGGATTGCCGAGGAGACTAACATACTCGACTTTGGGACAGCAGTCTTTTATCCTCTTCAGAACGCCATCAATGTCTGCCAACTATATAAAAATAAGGATAACTATATATTGGCTTACATTGCAAATCCACATTGAGAATTACTTTAGTCAGTGAACGGTCTCACGGCATGCTCACAATTGATATTCGTATTTCCGCAGGTAACGTGTGTAGCCTGCATGTATACATTAATGTATACATATACGTATAACGGGTGAAACTACTAATCGTGGGAGCGCGCATTGTAAGCCAGATAGGAGTTAAGATCATCTTACACACCTTATATATTACGTTGCGTTATGCATCAATTCACTCTGTAATGAGCTCTAAGTTTCGTATAGGATATTGATATCATTTGAGAATTGATACGGGGGGGAGCTGTTAGGAGTTAGAGATTTGACGTTGTTGCCTACTCGCGTGGAATTACAAATATCGTTAAGCCGAGGTCATTGACACTTCAAGCTTGTTTGTATCATATGATATTGTCGCGAGGTAGGAGAATAACCGAGATTCACGCCGCGTAAAACGGAAATCGTACGCTGTGTTATGCAGTGAAGGTTTTTCTTTGTAACAGCAACCTTATTATTGTTCATGCTGAGGGTAGTGAGACTCGGCATGACTGGTAGAGTTTTCAGGTCTTCTAAGCAATTGTTATCCAAGATGAGTTCCTCTAGGTGGGTAAAGTCCTTCAGTGCCGATACAGAACTCAGCGCGTTGTAAGATAAATCAAGGCTCACGCAGTCTACACCAATGACTCGAACCAAACCACTTGGTATTCTCTCAGTTCGCTGTCCCGTGTACCATGCCTGTATCATTTTTATGATTTAATTCTTCGTAGAACTTTCTTTCTCTAACAAAGTGTAACAAGAGGATAACCTTTGTGTAATATAATAATTACCCGCTTTCGTTGAACAGTCAAAGCACTTCTATTAAAGTCTTGTTGGTTCAGCTCCGCCATCTTGTATGCCGACTGCTTAAACAAGATAAATGTAAAATCGGGTACGATTACCAATATTTACGTATTATATTGCAATTATGATAGGCTACGAAAAAATAACAACATACATAAGGCTCGTTGGTCTAGGGGTATGATTCTCGCTTAGGGTGCGAGAGGTCCCGGGTTCAAATCCCGGACGAGCCCTTATTTTTTTTTTTAAATTATTCACATACACCTTTGCACCACACAAATTTCTTTCCAACACTACACACTTGTTGAAATTTTTAACAATAACGTATATAAGCAATGAGATGAATTACGTTCAAGTTTTACAAAGTAGCGATCACAAGAACATTGCACGCCATGCCTCAACCGTATTTTCCACGCGACGATAGTATCGAGTATGGGACATTTATATCGTATTACGCCGCTTCTCCAGCTATTTAATCTTACAATTAGTCGTCATATGCGCCACTGTACACATATGTATAATACGTAGACCTATATCTATACACAGAAACTAATATAGTTTACCATATTATGAGATAATCGCCTGTGTTGTGTCTTAATAATTATTTTTATTATTATTATCCAACATGTATTATTTTCTTAGTGAATCCGCTACGGGAATAATGTCATTACTAAATACATTTTAGAAGGTTGCCTTAATATTTATATTTATTCATATTATCCAAAAGTCATCTTTAAGATGCGACAAAAGATGACTTTACGATTTATCTGCTGTCTGGAAGACAATACGCTTCTGGACTTTTGAAACTGTCTTTACCTGCGTACATAACAGAATAGTCACGTAGATTTGAAAAAGACGTATTGTGAAGCCAAAAATTATACAGTGTGAGCGGCGATGATGGTGCCATTAAGGGTTATGTCTTCGAATTCTTCTGTAGTTGCTCAAAACTTCGCTCCCTTAGGTCTGAAATGCGGGCAGAGATAGAGGCTGCACTGCTCTATAGGGAACATAAGAATCGTCATCTTTGTGATATTCCAGTGTTTATTTTGATCGGGAATATAAAGACGATTGCGATGTATATTTAAAGAAATATGAGGGGGGGGGGGGGTTATGCTGACTATAAGTCGATAAGTATTGGTAGTAGAACGATAACGATACAAAATACATTATTTTCGTGTCTACATAAAAGCCATACCGTGGCACGTCGAGATTGGAATACGTCAAGCTAAGCTCTTTAAGATAAGAAACGGCCGATTGCGAGAATGAATCAGTAAATCGAAAGCCGTGGGTGGGATACACGATTGTCGAGCCGCTACAAAACGGTTAGTCGGAAATAAAAAAGGAAAGGATACACATAATCTGAAGAGTGTAGAGGCTCATAACATTTCCTTCACGTAAGTTTATTTCCATGAGACTCCCTGGCGTTTTTAAATAGTATCCATGGTGTTCTTGAAATACTGATTGACCGCATTTTGCAAGAAAGATCCTTTCTCCATTTACTAGCAATAAAGTGGGTGATTCAACTTTGATTCACTTACAGCATAGTAATGCCGTGTTGAATCCATTTTCCGGAGCTAACTTAGGAAGCGTCGTTAAAAGTATAAAAAATATATTGCAGCTGTGAACTGCAATCTGCGCGGCTTTTAGGCATGTTCGTTTTAGCATTTTTAAGTGCTACGGAGCACAATAGGTGCGTTCGAAAATAAGCTGAGAACGCTAAGACCATCCTTGTGTCTAGATCAAATGCATTCAATCAACAGAGAAAGAACGATAATCTCAGCGCTCTCGGCTCATTTTCGAACACGCTTATGGTACTTATTCTGGAGCACTTAAAAACGCTAAGCAAGCCTTTTGGCACTTCAACATACCGCGTACATATGCAATACTCTTACATCAATATGTGTAGCTTGCTGTTACTTACTATAGAGCACAGCAGAGCAGTGGCATTTCTCTTCCGCTATTGTATGATATATACATACATATATGTAACCTAACACAGTAAAACACAGTTCAAGATGGCGGCAGTGACACATTCGTGGGCCTGTCAAATTGGCTTGGGATACGCCTAAATTTCAGCATTTAACCATTCCTTCTATAGACAGCACATTACTATGAGTTCCGTAAGTGTATTCCGTTAGTTTAGAGGGTGAATAACGCGTCGCGGGCCATCAGGTCTCTATCATCACGCGTACCTCGTCCCGTTTCGTGCGTATGCAAAATTCCGTTTAGGCTATCTTTTCATCGGCTACTCTACAGTCTCACGTTAGAACGACGCAAGTGTCAACGACAAGATATTACTGTTATTGCTGTTTCTGTTCTCGTGTTCGTCAGTTACGCGATGTTTTCTGCAACTTAAGATATTCCTGTTACCTATGTGCAGCAGCCGAATTGTGTATGTAACGCATTCGACAGCACTGAAGGCGTGCATGCATCCGTTTTGTAGGTGTAAGCGGGTGACCCAAACGCCGGGACCAGAATCGGGCCTAGGAGAAACATGGAGGCGATAGTAGAATACCACTACTTAGCACAACAGCCCGATGAACTAACAATCCGTAAAGGCGATATCATAAAAGAGATCAAAGAGATGCCTGGTGGTTGGTGGGAAGGCACCCTAAGGGACAAGCGTGGCATGTTCCCCGACAATTTTGTCAAGGTACACCTTGGATCTCTAGAATCGCGAATAGCTAAGCGCTCCGTAAACCCATATAGATTGTATGTGCACGATGGTTCCTCGATACTGGCCTATTCCATACGACAGGGACATGTAGCCCTTACGAATGCAACTTTTTTCTTAGTACTTGAAAAGATGTAGTCCATTCATTCTAGACTGCTGGAATTTTGTCGTACGCAGATGCGAAACAGGACACCGTTTTTCATATATTATCAGATATGCTGATTTCATTGATGCAACAAAACTAAGTATTAAACATTTGTAGGTATTGGAACATTCTTTGGGTAGTGGTAGTGGTGGTGGAGGAGGAGGTAGCGGTGGAGGTGAAGGCACAACCAGTGGGAGAAGTGAAGATGTCACACTAAGAAACGGATCGGGCAGAAAATGGTGTAAAGTTCTCTTCAGTTACGATCCTTGTAATGAGGATGAATTAACTCTAATACCTCAAGACTCGATAGAGTATTTGGGAGAGGTTGAAGAAGGATGGTGGAAAGGTCGACTTAGAGGTAGAATTGGTGTCTTCCCTTCGAATTTTGTCTCTCCTCCAACTTTCGAAGAAGCAGACCAAAGGAAAGAAAGAGATAAAAGAGAACTATGCAGAGTTCTTTTTCCTTACGAAGCAGCTAATGACGATGAGCTAACTCTCGTCGAAAACGAAGTGATTACCATTATTTCTAAAGATGCACCTGACAAGGTAAAAAATATTACGCAGCCGACAAAATGATTAACATGTCATGTAAAATTAATACCTTACTGCTTTTCCATAGGGATGGTGGAAAGGTGAGCTCAGAGGACAAGTGGGGCTCTTCCCTGACAATTTTGTCGAAATATTGGATCCAATAACAGATCACCACTACCAGGATCAGGATTCACGTCATGACTCGAATCATGGTAGCACAAAATCTAACAGCAAACATTCCCTCATTGGGAAAAGGAGCGAAAAAGCTCACGTGAGGAAAAGTCTTGATGCACGAAACTCTCACAGCGGTGAGTTTAACCATTCTTCTACCTTATTTTATTGATCATCCTTATGATCAAGTGTGAATTACCCTCTCCATGCAGAATCTACGAAGAAGGCAACATCCACCTCGTCATCCTCATCGCTTTCATCCTTATCAGGAATGATGAGTATAGTTATTGGTGCCAACGGTGATAAAAAATGCGTCAGTAACCGGCCGCTCCTGTCTACCTTGAAGCGATTCGTAGGTGACGGAAATAGCAATGCAGGTTTGGGTGAAGAACTAGACGGGGTAGAACGTGGTGAGGGTGCACCGCTTTCGCACTTAACGGCTTCACGGGCCAAGGCACCGCGTCGTCGGCCACCATCCACGCAACACCTTCGCCATCACACTACCGGCTCCTCGGTTACCACCACTTCTGTTTCGATCAACGTAGCATCTACCATCATGGTACCTATTGTACTAACCTGATCAATCTTTATATCTTCCTATCCCGATGCAATAATTTCTTCGTTTCATCCAACGACCGATTATTATATTATGTTTACGGTAATACACTGTTCCTCCAGGAGGATAGCTTGTCGAACGGAAACGTCGAAAACGTTCTGGAGCAACTTCGGGAAGAAGAAACCGACAGTCCAACAGGAAAAACTAGAAAAAAGGCACCTTGGGTAACGATCTTTGATCAACGCACCGAAAGATTCTTCTTTCTAAACCAAATATTTTAATATTCTTTGTATTTTTCGCTGATCTCATAGGTAGAAGAGTTGAAGATGAGTCAACTGGAGAAAAGAAAAACTGCCTCGACCGATAGAATTGAAAAAACTGAAGTTAAAAAAGACAGAAATTACTCTAAGTAGGTAGCTGCGTATTTTGTAACTTTATCTACAGAATTATGATACATCTGTATGATCCATAGGGTTGTGACGACAAGTATGACGGACTCTGTAATAAAGCAAGAGACAGAAGGAGAGGAAATTAGACCAAGGGAGAAAGAAAGAGGACAACGAATAGATTCTACGTGGACTGACCACCCTATCGCATCGCCTTCTACGCCAGGACCTCCTGTCTACGTTCCATATCACCTTTACAGCCAATTATTGGAGAGGGTAAGTTCGTCATTTGCTAACATGGTAAACACACCTTCTGTACCTGCCGAAACGAGGGTATATTGCAACCGTTTTGTTCAGCGCATAGGGAGTCTCATTATGAATTTATATTAATCAGAAACTCTCCTGTTATTAACTAAGTGCATTTTACCAATGCCTATCGGCAACCCCTCCTCGCAGTAAATAATATTAATAATATGGAATAATTAATGTCAGGTCGCTGCCCTCGAGGAAAATCAAGCGATGCTACAACGAACGGTCAGCCAATTGTCGGAACAACTGGTCCCTCTGCTGGCGAATACCTTGACGACTAACAAGGTATAAAAGTATTGAGAAGGGTTGTCGGAGAAAATCACTGTGCATTCCTTCCCGCGCGTATTAGTATCGCTCTTCAATTGTTTGCCCTGTCATTTTTTTTTTCACAAATGTCTATTAGTATTACTTCATTAAGTATTACCATTAATCAATTTTATTGTATATCATCGTTATTTACATATTTATTAATGTCGACGACAGTATTTTATATACACGTGTAGCAGCAACGTCACGACGATAGCCTTTTTGTTTAAACTATTACCGGGTGTTAATCCGCTGAGGAGGTATTATTAAACTTTATGTTGGCTGACTAGTTCTTTCAGAGCTTGCTTATTTCACAGAATAGAAGATCAAAGATCAAAGGTCCTCTCACTTCCTGCTGCATGACCCCGGATGTCATGTAAAACTAGCTCTATAAAACTAACTCGTTTTGAAGATACCTCCTCGGTGGTCAATCTACTTACGATGAACAGGCAATTTTCCATGCGACAGACCACTTCGGCCTACGTTTTATATTTTATATTATTTTTATCATTTCCAATATAAACATTGACATGCGAACTCTCGAACTGTGTTATACGAATCGAGTGATCTCAGAATGCTAAAACTGCCATGTGCTATCATCATGTTGTAATTCCAATGTTATTGTTGGTTTATATATTCTTATTTTATCATTAATGATCGTATTTTTGTCCACTCTTGTAAATTTCGTCTGTGAACAGGAGCGGATAATTATGCATACGTACTTAAAAATTATTGAAAAAGGAGTATTAAGGAGGCAAAAAGTAAATAAGGGGCGAACTTTTGAATTTTCGTTGAATGAGTGTTCGCAAGAAAAGCAGACAGGTCTCGCAAAAAGTAAAATGTCTGTAGTAATGCGATATCAATTTTTTTAAGAAATCCGACCGTGCCAATATACATTTGCATTTACAAGGTGTTCAGGAGTAAGCGAACCGTATCGCTCGACGTTTATCCTTGGAAACTCTAAATTGAACAGTCCTTAACACTTTTTTAAATTGTAACAGTTTTTAAAATGCAGTTTCAATGACCACGCTATCTCCCACCCTCGTTTTTGTAACTTGCTGTGTTTCAGCCGCGTTTAGCTGCTAAGTGACAGTGCATTGCAATTTTTATTACTCGAAATTAATGCAAATTTAATCTGTATAGAGTCGGGAGACACTATATTGTCTCTAAACCTGCGCAATGGTCTCGCACAAGATATGAATGAACATATATACAAATTTCTACCTTAACCGTTTAAATCTCGGGAGGGTCATTGAAAAAACATTGTTAAAAATCCGGAACAGCTCGATAGCGCTTGTTTTAATCCATAGCGTTCAAATGTACTACGATTTTTCGGTGTGAGATCTAAACAGCGTAATGATAAATGGCCGCTTCGATAAAGGCTATTTTCATGCACAGTCATTGGTCATTTTCATCTTAGCATATTTCGAAATAGATATTGCAATTCAAAGATTTGATAAGGACGTTTCTATTCGGTATTTTACAAAACGTACCAGCATACTGTAAAGTTCGGTAACTCAGGGACACCCTGTATATCGCGCGGTTTACCGTACCCCGGTACAACACTTGTAACCCGGTAGGATAGACTTAAGTTTAAATGCGTAGCGATTTCGAAAAGAAAGAGGCATGCAGAGTTTGAAAGCAAGCATACGCGAAATTTGGTCAAAGACGATATTCGCGCGGGTTCTGTTGAACCATTGAGGAATCGGGGCACATAACCTAAACCTCATGAAACCTAAGCTAACATTCCTTTATTGCGGCAATATGGTGCTAATACTAAAAAGAATTTTTAGACGATACGTGTGTACGCCTACTATATCGATGGTTAGGGCGATGTGCAAAAATACGAAATGGGCTTCTTTTACCATTACTCCTGAAGAAGGTGAGAAAGAAATTTGCACGATTGGTGATCACAATTTACCAATACCTTTTTTACATCCCGAACGAATCCAAACGTTTTTATATTTTTGTAAATTTACCATGTTCGTGTCGTCAATCTGTGTATAGAAGGGATGCGCTTTATTTTACATAGAATTACATTCCCGTGTTATTTATTTGTGATATTCGCACAGTCAAAACTAGCGTTTTACGTATCGTCGCTCACTCACGATAGTCGCCTTGTTTTGATAATACGATTGGCAGTATAGATAAATGCAACGTGCAGGGTTGCTTAGACCAAACTCACCATACGAAGGTAACCTGTCCATTTGATTTCTGTGGTAGAATCAACTTTGGCTGTTGCGTTTGTACCGATCGACCCTGTACGTATCTCCACTGTTGTGTCCAACCGTTTTGGCATTTCTCAATATATTGAACGAAGTTTTAATTAAGAAGCGTTAACTGGAAATGGGCGCAGCTTAGATACAATAATGTGTATAGCACTAAAATCCTGGGTTACGTGTGAAGCTATCTGAGTACTGTTGAGCCCGGCACAGAAAACTTGGAGGCAAACTATTTTTAAGCTCGTAGGTTTAAGTGAATTAATATCTATACGATTAAAAGGATCGCAAAGCAGATAATTTTACAGATGATGAAGCACGTATTGAATTATGTACATACATAGAGACAAATGAAAGTTTATATTTTCTCTCGGTTCTCGCCTGAACACGCGTCACGCCGGAGAGTCGTGCCAGATTATTCGTATTTCAATGTAAATATTTACTTGGAGTAAATACAACACTATATACACACAAAATGTGTGTGTATATATATATACATATATAATGTATATTGCTATATTATATAAATATGTGCATATATATACACATACACACGCTATTATATATATTCTCATACACATTAGCTGTCCCTTCTTGTAACACGGTATTAAATGCCTGTACTTGCGTTCCTCCGAGAGTGTCGATTCTCTGTTTTACGATTCCTGGCAAGTCCTGGGCGACATTTACCCACTGTAAAAGGTGCGTTTATCTATTGCAAGGAGATTCATTTATGCTTTTATTGTTTTTCCTATGAAGACTGTGGTTGCTTTTGCGATTCGGAAGAACCTCACAGATGTAAGGTAAGATCGCAAGACGCGGCTTTCCAAAACGGCAGTTTTTCATCCGGACCAGTATGCCGCTTCGTCTTGAGCGAGTGGGTTCTCTCTCGCCCTGCGCGCGATAATTCAAGCAGGAGAGTTATTGGTCTAACGGTGAAATCAATATTTAAATAGAATTATAATTATTGAAAAAGAAAAGGATAAGTCTACTTTGACACTTTATTTCTTCATTATGCATTTACCCTTCTCGTTCTTCAAATTCATAATTTTTGGGTCTCCTCGAAATATGCAAACAATCCAAAGCTCGGTACACATGTTAAAGTTCCTGCGACTTTTACAGTGTTAAAATGATGAAAGGTTGACTATGATTGCACTTTGCTTACGTTCTCAAATTCACTGACAGTACTGTGCGCATCGTTGCGTCTCGCTCAATTGTATGCAGCTAAACAAAGACGTTACTATACTTATAGTACAGTTACCGGATCGATAACGAAGTATCGATATTTGAGATTGATTCAAATCAACACCATAAGGATTGATGTACCTGAAAATCTAACGGCACAAGATCGATCTGTGAACAATTTTTTTTGTATGAAACAAATATTGTAAAAAAATGAATGTAAAAATCTTTTTGGTATAGTACACTTTTTTTTTATATGACTGCAATAACGTGTTTTCATATTACACGTTACGCAGTACAAAAAACACTACTACGTGGTCACGTGAAAATTGATGGAATTTAACAACTACAAGTTCAGGGTATATTCCGCGATTGAACCAGGAATGCAGCAATTATATTTCAGCCTAATGGAGCGAGTTTACGTAGATAAGAGAATTTCAAAAATCAATCTAGAAGGGTTGGTCTTATCGATTGATCAATTTTTGAAGATATCATATGGTTCGATAGATCGATTATCAGAGGTAAAAAAATCAATTCTCGAAATAATCAACGTTATCTTAATCGTAGTACTTACAGTGAATTTCAGAACGCATCTTTTGTACACGCGTTAGGCCCGGAAACACAGCGATGGACGCGTTAGAGTAAGTATAGGCTATAGTACGAGAAACTAGAGTCGTCAGGCAGTGGCGTAAAATTATGTATGTCGGGACAGCCGAGAACGAAAAAATTCGCATAGTCGGATCATTCCTTTTTGGATAGTCTGTAGTGATATATATTGACGATTAATTTTTTATAAAGTAATGACAAAGCGTAATTTTCAATAAAATGAAAATTCCTGACAATCTTTAGTTGTGATATGGTGCATGCATGTAACTGGATTTCATTGATTGACAAGGACCTTCCCATGTTCCTATTATTTGCATTGGAAAACATTTGGTGTTACCTAGATGAAATGAAACAGTCACTCTGGCGCTGAGATCTTTAGCGATATAAGAAAACACAGAAAACAAGCTGAAATTCATCTTTCTACGCGATAGATTATAAAATGATGGACGCAGAGTTGGTACAGTTTTCGTCTGTGCAGCCTGTCGACTCGTGCTATTGATTCACATAATATAAATCGAGCAGGGATGTGTCGATCACAGTGAGTTATTTTTAAAAAAGTGGAACTAATACTGTCTGTCGTGTAATAAGAAAATTTTACAATTTTTTTTGATTTCTTGCATAGTATTTGATTCCCGTAGGTAAAAAAAGTAGCCATTTACGGCGAGAGAATAAGTCGACAACCAATCGCAAAGCGCGAAAGTGGACCCAAGGACTGTGAGGCATAACTGATCAACTCTGTTGATGAATAAATGCGTCTATTGAAAACGTAACAACAGTCTTTGAATAAATTTTGTGTTGTTCCGTCTGATTATTTTCATCATGTCGAGCGAAGATTTGGACAATGACACCACCTGCACACCGCAGGACATACGAGCGAAAGCTGAAATTGAAACTTGAAAAAAAATGCTCTAAAAGCAATAAACGTTGAATTATGGATATTGTTAAAAAATAAATGTGTATTTCACCGTTGTTATTAATTTTTTGTTCACCCTCTTTCAAAATAAAATCGAACTCTTTCAATTTTTTAAATGAAAATTCTGAAAAAAGTAAATGAAATCGTTCATTATTTTTATTAATACATTTCTTTAACAAATTAAATATTCCTTTAAAAAATTTCTTCTATAATGATCTTTTAACATTTTGTCCTTTCTACAGTCGGCATACTTCGCCCCGCGAACCCCCAACCGGGGCTTCGCCCGGAACCTCGCTGCAAACTCCGCCATTGGGTCCTAAAAGACCACAACAAATTAAGGGGGTACAGGACTATTGAAATAAAAAAAATCAATTTTTTTTCAAATTACTGTTTTTGAAAGCCTCATCCTTTAAGAATGTTACAAAAAAGTTTGTGAAGAAATTTGTTAATTTAAGAAAGTGATAACGCTTGCTAAGCAATTGAACCTGATGAAAAAATCGATTTTTTGAAGTTTCAATAGTCCTGTACCCCCTTAATACATACAGACCTATGCATTTCAAAAAACAGTTAGCACCACGCTAACCTTATTTTATCCCTATCCCGTATCAATGTCATATTAATCTTACGTTAGCTTTTTGTATCTTATTGTAAACTATCCTACCAGTTTTCTGCGCTTATTGAAAAAAATGTCGTGTGCAACACGTGAGAAGAATGATTTCCACTTGTATGATCGCTGTCCTCGCGTTGCTCGAACAGCAAGCGTCCCACTCGTTGAAATCCTCTTTTTTCCTCCCCAGTTGTACCATCTACTGTTATGTTCCAAGACTCCCAAGTACGAGAATCATCGTACAATCCAACGACCCATCGTACAAGTTCGACGAGGTTCAATATAATTTTTGTCTTACAAATACGTTATGCTATTTTCCAGCAACTATACTTATTATCGCAGTAGCGTTGTCTATCGATCGAGTCGTAAAACTTCCCTGCAGGTAATATTGAAAATTCTTTGAAATGCAATTCGCAAGGCATATATTTACCATTAACAATAATTTTAGTCCTTCCAGTAGGTGCGAAAATAGCGTCTACATACTGTCAAGGGAATTTATCTACGTCGCCCGGGAATATCCAGGGCTTAGCTTCAGTCAAGCTCGAACTTTGGTGAAAAACGCATTCTATATCATACGCTGAAAAAAATCGCAATATAGTACATTGCCATGGCGGAAGACAAGAATGTTTTTCTGACGTTTCTGAAAATGTCAGAATCGTTTTATTCAGTGTTTATCGGGATACTAAAGTGGCGCGGACAAACTTACCCTATATCCTCAATATTACTACGGATATTTGGGGCAATGGGATATCTGTATCTTTTTTTTTATGATTATGAGGACATTTTCCGAAACGATACTTATAGTATGATACTTAAGACTCTTATACGCTTAAATTTATCTTTCGTCGTGCTGTGGACCAATTTTGGAGGACTGTACCAACATTCAAGAACAGCATCCATGTTAGATGACCTCTGGAAGATTACGAGAAGATTTCAACAACTTGGAATTCGTCTACCCTGTCTTCAATTAATTTTTTATCAAATTGCGGAATTTGTCTTCATTGCCATAAATATGTACTTGCAAGCCAAATTGGAGTTGCTGAATTCAGAGAGTTCATTGTCGTGGTTGAATTGTATCTATGCAGTTTGGATGAAAACAGCACTGATAATATGCTGTACTTCATTTACCAAATATGTTTACCTGATTTTACTGCAATTCAAAGAAGTCAATGCCATCTGCCGCCGCCTTGAGAACTCTGCATACTCAGTGTCGCAACAAATATTGGTTATCTTGAATATACGGGAACAGTACATGGCCATTGCGAGTGCCACAAGGACAATTTTAAGCTTCTACCACCATTACTTTTTTATTTGTTGCGTTTATGCTGCTGTAGAAATTATGTATTATTTATCCACAATTTACATGCTCCTTGGGACACAGAATGACGAGTTTAATATACTGTGCTACTGTTCCAGTGCAACTTTTATGCTTATCGGGCTGATTCTTTTTATGCTCAATATGTGCACCATGGCAGCTGCTGAGGTGAGTTACTTTAAGGTAGTGGGCTCAGTCATCGACGCTGTACTAATCGTTGATACCCTAAAGCCGTACAATGCGTGTAAAATAGAAGAAAATATAATTTCTTATGAGTTAAAACTACCGATGAAACATCGATGTTTGGACCTACTACCTTAGGAGAAGTATAGGTATAAATTATGACAATAAATTTGTACTTCTAGGGTAACCATACAAGTAAAATGATATACGATATGACGTCTGATAAGCATAATTTGGGCTTACGCCTTGAGGTATACAGCTTTTTTGAATACCTTGAAAGACAAAAAATTAAGTTTAGACTACATGATACTATCGTACTTAACAACAGCTCCCTCTTATACGTAAGTGGACTTACTGTATTATTTGCATGGTATTATACATATTGTGTAGCTAAAATCAAAAGGGTGTATACAAACAAATTTCATGAAAAATTATATAAAAGTAAAAAGTCGCATTTTCGAGGTCTACTTGCCTTTTTTAGTATTGGTGATGTATAACTTCCAATCACGTGCCATCCAGTCAATCCAAGTGTTACCTTCAATTAGTCCAAAGTTTGAGATTTCCGGTAAATTTAATTTTTTTCCTTCTTCCCGACTCTGCCACTATGCGCATGTTGAGCGTATATTGCATGAACCCTGGTGGAAAAAAAGGTTCCTATCGTTTGACGGAATGGTTATATTTCTGATCGGCGGTTTTCTTGAAAACTCATATTACTTTACTCGTGCTTTTGTCTTTTTGTCTTTTTGATTTTTTAATAATTTTTTGAGATTATTAAACTTCTTTTTCGTAAAACAAATGTACATCGAAAATTTCAGATATTAATTTACTATTTATTTTCCGACCAAAATTAAAATTTATTAATAACTCATGGACTTAAAATTATAAACTTTTGCGAAGAAAAAAAATAATTATGTATTACGAAAAAACCTTTAGTTCATTTTTTGCAAGTAATTTCATACAAAATTTACTTTCATGAAAAAAAAAAGTTTTTTTTTAACAGTTCACTGCCATCGTACAAAAGTAGAATGTTTGAGATTTATTCATTCAAAATCAGAATAACTTCAAAACTTCGGATATTTCTAAAAAAAACTAGTAATTTCTTACAAATTTATATACAGTATCAATATTTTTAGATTTTTCATGAAGAGTTCATCATTTTCAGGCAAATTTACGAAATATAGCTATAATAATACATTTTTTTTAAATTTGCATTATCTTGTAACAATTATTCGGATCGAAAACTAGATTTTTCATCATCATGGCCGCTGTCGCTACGAAAAGTCATTTATTGCTAAAGAAAAGTGAAGCCCAAGTATCTGAACTTTTGCAGTAGACATCTTGAAGATATTGCTTAGAGTTTGCAATAATTAGTTTGCAGCGTCTTCATATCAATTATGCTTACAATTATTGGAATACCTTGTTCAAAAGACGTAGTCTTAATGTTGCCATTTAAACAAAAAATGTCAGATTCATTTTATATGTTTTTTGAAATTTTTAGAAACAGAAATCATAGCAATTACAAGGAAACAGTCAAAAATTATTAGGAAATTAACATTTCTATTTTTCTCGGAATTTGTTAAAAGTTCTTTAAAAGCGTACCAAATTCCAAATATATTTAAGAGGTTTTCAGAAAAAATGTTTAACCAGGAAGCTATAATCACTTCGGCCTTTAGCGAAGGAAGCCATGAAAGGGAGGGGGGGGGGGGTTAAACTACAATAAAAGTCAGATTTCTATTAAATTAACAAAAGAGTTCGACTGATGTAAACTTATTGGAAATTATTCTCTATGTCGACATAGATATCCGCCCTTATGATTTCACACGTAACATTTCCATATCCGTGGCGATTAGATATATCACAAAAAAAAATAAAACGGCACTTACATCTAATAATTTTAGTCACGCGATATGTATTTAGTTCGTTCACGAACAAACTGTATTTTGGAGGAATCATCCCTCTGCAAGACACAATTCAAATTAAGAATTCCCTGAAACTTTCCCTTTGCTTGTAAATTGGCTATAATATGTACGCAAATAAAAGACCCTGTACAGTAACAATATTTTCATTCTTTTTATTTCAGGTTTACATCGTTGCGATTGCTTACTGGGGAATAATGACAAAATTAAACTGAACCAGAGTAAGAAACTTTTCCTTAAGTCAAACGTTTCTTTAACTTTGTTTAACAATATTTTATTTGTCTAATAATAATATTTCGTAGCACGTAGCGAGAGCACGAAGGCTACCACCTAACAACGCTAGTCAGATGGACGCATGCCAAGGAGAAGAACAGCCGTTTCCTTGAAATTATCTAAAGACGTCCATCCAGCCAGTAACTTTATTATAATATAAATAGTGACACCCACTTTCTGAAACATTGTTGATCTCATCATTTTATTAATAACGAGCACATTCTTCCGCCAGGACTATTAATCGAATATTGCTTTTTGACTGTATCAATGTAATGTGACTGAACGAAAAATTGAATCGCCGCTATCGTGCTAATTATCCAAGTCGACGGTACCGTGCTTTATCAACTAAAAGAATATTTTTAGATCTTAAGTATTATTTGTACAAAATTTGTACAGATTTAAATAGTCCCTAGTTGAAAAATGAATCTATGATTATGCGGATAGCAGTTTGTCTAGCGCTTTGGAGACTTCCGAAAATATATCGTCCACTGAACCTTCGGCGTTAATCTAAAAATAAGTATATTCAAATCACAATATATTCTCGAACGTATTTGTCGTAAAAATTTTAAGCACAAGATATGTGGAATAAATAAACGTAGCCCACCCTGATCACTTTGTCCTTGTAGTGCTCGACGATTTCACCATTCTTCACGTTAAATATTTCAATCCTCTTGTTAATCGTTTCCTCGTTATCGTCAAGTCTCTTAGATACCGCGGCCCTTCCCAGAAGTCTCTTTTTTAGCGTCTCGTTTTTCACGTCAAAGAAAATAATTAAATCCACTGGAGTCACCTGGGCAAAAACAGAAGACGATGTATACATTGAGTGACTATACTATACGATCATTACTGAAAAATCATTATATCAGTAAGTATTTGCCGGTGCACTTACGTCTTTTTCAAATTGTAAACCTTGATTCAATTCTCTCGGATAACCATCGATAAGAAATCCAGTTTTCGTCGAACCATCTTCACGAGCTTTGTTCATCTTTTCCTTAATGAGGTCCAGCACTATATCCTAAAATGAGGTTATAAAAAAATGTTTAACACTATACAATAGTGTACATAAATAAGTAAATGTATTAGGTACATTACAGTTGGTACGAAAAGACCCTTGGACATCAGTTCCTGAAGAGAACTTCCTCTTTGACTACCACTGGCAACTTCCTCTCTTAGAAGATCTCCACTGCTCAAATGTAAAAATCCATACTTTGCGATTATACGATCGCATTGTGTACCCTTGCCACATCCTGGACCGCCGATAACCCAAACAGTCTTCATATCTCCTTGAACGTCCGCTTCCAGTTCTTTTGCAACTATCGGTATAACGCTACACGCACTTATCGCTGCTGTGCAAACGGTGTCGTGGATTTCGTCTATGTTGAGCTACATGAAAAAAATTATCGTTAGTACAGTACAGAATACGCACGATATACATACACGATAAACTAAAACATAACATGAAACATCCGTGAAAGCATGTAATAATCACGCGGGAAAATTCAAATAGTCGTCTACACTGTTAGAAGCGATACATACCACAGCGCCATGGACGATGTATTTGAAAATATAAACGGACAACTTTGATACGTTACACAATCCCTACTCCGCTTTTCAGTGTTGACAAGCAATTATCTCACCTCACACAATGTTTCCAAAGAACATAAACTCTCATAAGGTACACAAAATACGGAGTTACACGAGCACTCTTTCATCAGATTGACAACGTAGAAAATTGGGTGGAGTTTGGTGTGCATAAATTCGAATGAATCGATCCGCGCCGAGAGGTAATGGCTGCCTGCGCGCATGCGCACTCGGTCAAGATTGAAAGCTCTTGCATGTCCCTATTAGAACACAGATTGGCTTACCACTTTCTTTACTTACCTGAATTAACTCACAAACAATTTCGCCTAAAGGCTGCCTCTGACATTTACCGAAATCAACCGTACAATTGACGCGTGTGCTACATTCGTTCCGTGCAAATGCTAACGTTTTCAAAGGTGCCGAGATGTTTGCATAGAACGTTTAACGCTCTTTCGTTATTTCAAGCGACACTGGGACTCACCTTGTCAAAGCAGTTTTCACTATTGGACTGTGACGATGACTTCGGTAATCCGCCAACCAAACCACTTGAAACGAGCAGCAGGATCCAGTATTTCCGATACACTTTGTACGAGACGTCCTAAGCGATGTAATTCGGGAAGTCGATGTTCAGAACTTTTGGCTCACGCTCGGCAGTTTTGTTTCTATATGACAGAGAGTCTATCCTAACAGCAGGGATGCATGTATACTTGCCTGGGTTTGAGGCTCCTCTTATAGTTGTCATGGTTACTAGCGTTTATAAATAAACGCTTTGCAAACGTTAGATGCCCGGATGCTCAGCGGCACAACGGTACGTGCGATCCCAGTGAGCAAATGCAAAAACTCTTTTCAATTTCCACACCAATTTTTGTAACTTTGTAATGACGGAAATACTGCTCGCAATGTATATTGATAATATTTTTGGTTAAGTTGGAATGTTTACTCCAAAGTAACCTATCGTACTCTTGGTATGTCTTTTATTTATTTTTTGTCTCGCAGTAAAAGTTAGCTACACGTAATATTCCTAAAATTTTCCAATACTCAGTGCCGCTATTCCAATATTAAAACTGGTCGGCCGTATTCTAAACATAAAGTAGAATTTACAGTTTGACGATTCTTTGTTGACGTTTCAATAATGCTAAGGTCACTCTTGGATGAGTTGCCAATCGAATGAATCTCCGTAATTAAGTTATGATAAGTTCTGGAAGATATTGTGCTTTGGGAAATCATAATAAAAAGGTACGCAACAGGCGTGATTTATTCACTTATTCTAAAAGTCTTTCAGAATTCTGTGTCGCGACGCACGACTATAAAAATGCATATATGGCCAAATATAATCAGGTCTATCAAGACCTGGACGAGTCAAGAAACCATATGATTTCATACGCGTCAGTTAAATCTAAAGAATACTTCGCATTATTAATAATCGTCAAGAAGAAATTTTCATAAAATTATCATAACGACTCAATCGATACATCATGTAAGAAACTAGAAGTAAAGAATACTCAAGAGACTCTCAAGTCAAAATAAACACTCGAAAAAAATACCTATACAAGTACCTTGTCAATTTATTCATTTTACAAATCCAATTTCATTTCGCGCTCCAAAGGAGTGCGAACCATCAATAAGCAGACAGTAATAGCTAACGTTCTTTGACCGTCCGATTCGTTATTGGGTCAGACTACTGATCGAGCGTGAGAAATACGTCATTCAAACGTATTACATCATACTCGTTTTTAGGGACTGTTTCACGTTACGGTTGCATAAGCGCGCAATCGAATTCCTTCTAGCCAATCAGAATAGCCAACGTAAGACTTGTTTCCACGATAAATGTTTGCTGGGAAGTTACAATCTAAGAGGGACGAGCCCTTCGAAGACTAAAGCCGGCTTTATCTCTTTAATCAATTGGGAGCCTAACGATAAAGCCCCCCCCCCCCGTCCACACTCATATAAACTGAAAGAGTAAAACCGGAAATAGGCTTTTATTATTATAGCATGTGTATTAACGAATTGAGGTTACGTTCGGAATATTCGTTCGAATACTACAATTTTGTGATATCGAAATGACTGTTGAAGAATTAATTTCTGGAGATGCGTGATCCGAGCACGACTGATATAGGTGGCAGCCACACGCAATCGTGGGTGTCGCGGTGGTGGTAAAGTAACTGGAAGTGGAAGTGGTGTCGGTGGAAGCTCAGTTCTAGACTCAGCTTCTTCCTGCGCGCAAATCTGTAAACAAAGGAAATCGTTTTCTCCTGTTTACGTTACTACTGACACTTTCTTCAACTAACAAGAGTGGATTTTGTGCTACAGGTGGAACTTGATTTTTGAGACTTTTGTGTACCAGGTATAATATCCATTAGGCTTGGGGAAGGATCTTCAACAGTTCCCGTGCGTGATAACGAGGTGAAGAAAAGAATTATTTTATAATGATGCTCTAACCATAATATCCCGTTGAGTCGCAACAGTATAACAGTTTGTTATGTGCACGGTTGCAACGATGCATGGTGCGAAATAATTGCATAACTGTACACCCGTCCATTTGCTATAAAATAATAATGGAAACTCAAATACGAGAAAAAAATACTAGGTACTCAAAAGTGACTGCATAAAAAAAAGTACTGCGAGACTCAAAGTAATTTTCGAAAAAAGGAATTTTAGAGCGATTATCTTCTTTCAAGAAAATTTAATTGCATTTCTGCGTATCTATCGTCATCTCGTATCTTCGTCGACCTCGAATGATTAATTCTCACCAGTAAACATTGGCTATATATGTATATACGTCCAGCATCGTTTCAGACGCTATAGTCCAATAGGTGAACTATACCGAACAAACTTTTATTGAATCTTAACAATTGTCAATATAACAGTTCATCAAATGATTTCGGTACCTGAACGTATGCGATATATTAGATCACAAAAAATGTTCTTCGTATCATTGACAGAAATTTTAGATCGCAGAAGAAATCACGACGAGATCAAATTTCCAGCGGGTATCCCGCCGTGCGAAAGCAAGGGAGAGGATAGTTTGGATATGGCACAAAAGGGGTGCCGTGAACCCGGCCGTCAAATCGATACAACACATGCGCCCTGCATCCAAGATTCTTCCTAGATTGCGTCTCTATTGCGTTTTGGCCTTATTACCACCACAGCGTCCCATATTACGTCTAATCGTTCAGAAACTGCAAAACGTGTACCGGTTCGTGCTTCACAGTGATCAGATACATTTATTCTACTTAGAATCCATAGATTGACTTGGAACTGTTTCCCAAGAGGGTAAACGGGAACAAGGAAGTAGAAGACGTAGTGAAGGGGGAAAAACAAAATTCCGTCATCGCTGCTATTAACGCCGAAACTTAGTGGCCTCCTGCGTGGGGACGCTGCGTGACATTCGTGCATTGCAAACTCCCCAGTGTTTAGCTTAACTAACTACGTGAATACACAATTGCCGTAACCTCTATTTATAGGTATGAAATAACGTGTAGCCTCTGGCCTTAACGCGGTACTGTCACTTTGTGACATACGATCGCTTCCTAGCTTGAATATATATATATATAATGAGAGAGAGAGAGATGTATCAGTGTGGCGCGTCGGTATGTCTGTTTAGATACGCGAGCAATGTGCGGAGCACTACCTGTTACCGCGTTTCCATGCAAGATTAGGAAGTTATCAATTGATAATGGCGATTAAATATATCAACTTGTTATTGAAGATTACGAGATTTTCTCATGCATGTGCTGGATTCCATAATTAATTGAAAAATGATTGTACTAACAATCATCGCACTTGAGCGGTTGTAAAATTTGGATGGGAGTAGAATGTCTTGAGAATTATTAATAATTATAGAATAAATTGTGGTATTGTCTATGAAAAAAATTAAATTAATATTTATCAGGGTAAGAATTCTTCATTTGCAAGCAGGAACAAAGAAATCATGGCGGAGAAAGCCGAGGTTACGGAAAACGGTGGAGACGTGACCCCTTCGTCGCCGCCATCCAACGAAGTGGCTGGTTTGAAAATAGAGGATGGTGGATCTGCACCAGGAAGTCCAGCCTCCGGTTCAGGCTCGTTCAATGCTAGCTTCAAGGCTTTCTCGAAGTTTGGCGATCCCAAGAGCGATGGGAAACAGATAACTCTCAGTCAGAGCGACAAGTGGATGAAGCAGGCAAAGGTCATCGATGGGAAGAAGATTACCACAACCGACACGGGGATCTACTTCAAGAAACATAAGTATATACACACTGTACTACCCTAGACAATGGAAAATTAATATTTTGGTATAAGTATGCCACTTATGGCGAATAAATATTCGATTGATACAGGTCGACGAAACTGGGTATCGAACAGTACAAAGCTTTCATCGAGGACCTCGCCAAAAGTAAACGAGTCGACCTGGAAGAGATCAAGAACAAGATGGCCAATTGCGGGGCGCCTGGTCACACCAGTGGCAC
>JARQTI010000757.1:220032-336193 GCA_030142655.1 Trachelus tabidus
GACGTGAGTAAATATACGGGATCTCACAAGCAGCGTTTCGATGAAAGCGGCAAGGGCAAGGGCATCGCCGGTCGGAAAGACTTGCCTGATCAGTCAGGATATGTGCAGGGCTATCAGAACAAAGACACGTACAAGGCCCATTAACACCTATTACTCGACGTATTCGTTAACATTACACTGTGCTTGCGCCGTCCATGCAGCATGCACAGATAAGCTTTGTTTTTCGGGCCGTACACCATATTCTTTTCTTTTCCATGACCCGTATTCGTAGTTAGTTATTCGTCTTCAGCGCCATCTTAAGTCAACTGTACTTCGTCTCAAGCACTGACTATGAATACAGGCCTATGTATTATATATGTATATCCTTATGTATATAAGGATATATTGTTATCCTTATATCTATAGCTCGACCGATCAATTGCGTATGGGGTTAAATCCGCGCTCCTCGACATTTTTTTCTTAGCTGTACCCCTACCGGTAGAATTTCAAACGAAAGGCAGTGGTCGATGGACGAATGGGCAGACATATTAAATGGCGCGTAAATACAAATGGCAAGGAGTTCTTGACGAGAAACTCGTTATTTGACTTTATGCGATTGATAATGACCCTTTTTATTTTTTTTTATGAAACCACAAACAAAAGTATACCCTGGCCTCTGCCAATGTCTTTCCAGGCAGCTAGCCTTACGTATATGATATAGTATACACAAATATACATAATGTATTTACATACTCTCCTTTCGCTATTACATATAGAAATAATTTACCTGAAACTCGTATTTCAATAAAGTGTACTTAAAAGAGTGTTCACGTTCGCAATGTGAAATAAGAAATCTAAATTCAGTAGTTGATACAACTTTACTCAACGTGTAATTTTATTTAACTGTTAATTATAACAATTAAGTAAACGGTATTTATTCTCATTGATAATTCTATAAAATTCCCTTTTTTTAATACTTGCCAATGCAACTTAACAGGTTGTTAATATTCTTTGAGCAGAGAATAAATGCTTTATTCCATGTAGCAGGAATCTTGTATGATTATCTCATAGCAGAAATATGAAATATCGCATGACGATTATATTATTATTGGTTCATGATATTATAAGCCAATGATCGATCGTCCCGGCACGAGCGGTGAAAAATTTCGCAAAAAAAGTATTCGCAGATATATTCCTCGAACAATCTAAAGTGTCAGGAAAGATCGACTTATCTAAAAATAATGTTGACACAGAGCTCACGCGATTCTGTGTAAAAAAAAAACGAATCTTCATGTCGATGGGAACGAATGAGTCATTAAATCGCGATAAGGTCAGATAGTTACGTGATGGAGATTTTACTTAAGCAACTGTTGGGGATTACTTTAGGAACACACGAGAAATCAAGATGGGCTCGTATGACGATGAACTATAAGGCGAATGAAATAGACAAACTTCGATTCTCAATAAAACGTTCGTTTATTTGACACCATTGTTCTTCGATACGGGTCAATAACATTCGTGATTTTCGATTACATTTCGATTATCGATATAGTATAGTAGGTACTATCATCGATTATGCTGTGAATATGCACATTCAATTGTTTCCTATTTTGAATACACTCGAGCATTGATAATTTGTATCATAATGCTTGGTATACCTATATTGATGCTTACGGCGTGGCAAGATGCGTGCATTTATTATAACTCTGTCTCTTTGACCTGGACTCCTATGTCATAGCTGATTGTCGAGACTCCGTATGACAATCGGTGTTCGAAGTGCGAGGAACACGATGCCCAACATTGAGGATACGCGGCGGACTCGCAGGACCCGATAAACAACGAGAATACTGTGATTAAATATTAAATAATTTCAATGTTACAACGACGCGATAAAGCCAATCTATTATAATAGTATACAAATATATATATTAAAGTGTAACGTCACGGTTCGAAACCGGATGTCGAATTCAAGTAAAGCTTAGTACGAAAACTCGCTTACCGAGTAAATTACATCAGACACAATGCTCGCGAATGAAATGCTGTGATAATGGAAATTTTTCATTAAAGCTATGACGTTAACGCGTATGCGGAGCAGAATAGATGAGTCGTACATGAGCTTTCAATAAACAGCTGCTCCGTATCATACGCGGTATCGTGTTATCCTCCTGGGTAACGATATATAACTCGCTTCAAGTCTCGAGGACCTTTTTTTCTTATTATATGGAAGTTCAAAGTTCGGTGAGGGTGTCCACTGATGCCCTAAGTCGAGATCTGGAAATGCTTTCTCCTGGTGCGACTGAACCTCCAGAACGTATACCTTCCAACCGAGATACAATTTCTTCTCTAAGAGCTGCAAGGACTTTACGATCCTGACGATTGTGGGGTGGTGCAATTTGCAAAGCTTCCTGGACGTCACCAAGCGCCTGCTCCAAGAATCCAACGTCGACCCGGGCCTTTGCTCTGGCATAAAAGGCCTCATAGGATACTGGCTTTGCCTTGAGAGCTTCGTCTGCTAGTTCAATCGCTTCTTCGCATTCCTGATTGATTATCAGTAGTATTGTATTTAAGATATAATACACAAGGATGCAGGACGAAAAATTCTTATGCTAGGACAATACTTACGTTCATCTTACGCTTACATCGACTCAAGTTAAGTAAGAAGTTTAGTCTGAGTTGTGCGAATGTGGGGAGATGCAAAACCAGATTATTCTGCTCCTGATTCTGATTATCCTGAGTTTGTTCCGGGGGTCCTGGGAATTTTCTTAGCGCGTAAGCGTAACGGTGTGAAGCCTCCTTCAGTCTACCTTTGCGGTACAGAACATTGCCGTCCTCCAAAAGCTTGTTTAGCAATATCAAGAGCACGTCGGGCTTTCCGGCTGCCATAGCCCAGGTAGCAGGACCCAACTTTGCACCTCGACGGAGGAAGCACTGCACAACAGGAACATTGCGGCAGCCTATTGCCCTGTCCAGAGGTCGCATTCCGTGCAAGTCAACGTGTTCTACGGCTGCACCTTTCTCCAGGAGTAACTGAACCAGCTTAGGATTGCCCTGGAAGGCGGCTAAATCGAGAGGAGTTCGTCCAGTATTGTCACTGGTATTAACATCAGCTCCATGATCGAGTAAACTCTGAACGGCTGCCAGTCTGCCCCTAACGCAAGCCCAACCCAGAGCAGTCAATCCTTCTTTATCGGGAGCCTCGAGAACAGATCCTTTGTCCAAGAACAGTTCAATTAAATTTGTGTGTCCTTCTGCAGCTGCCAACATCAAAGCCGTTCTGCCGGCGGGATCGCGTTGCTCCAAGAGCGGTGCTGTTTCATCCAAAACTCGATCCGTACTACTGGACAATGATCCTAAGCAACGTAATAAAAATATTAAATGTATAATCGCACGAATCCTAGATTTTTTTAGAACAAAAAACCAACCTTCGAGAAGCCTTTCAGCAGTACCCCAGTGACCTTCTCTAGCTGCCAACATAAGTGGCGACAATCCCTTCGCGTTTGTCGCTATTGCACTTGCTCCTCGAGCCATTAAGGCAGAAACTGTAGCTGTGGAACCATTAGCAGCTGCTATAGTCAAAGCAGTTTCTCCAGTCAAAGTATCCGGTCTGTCTACCGTCACTTCAGCCATATCCAGAAGGTACTCTACAATGGACTCATGGCCTTGCGCTGCTGCAGCTACCACAGCTTGTTGGGCCGCTTCTTCTCTGCCCACGTCTGAAGAAGAACTTTCAGACACACTACTTGCAGTAGGTACTAGCCAATCGCAGGCCAATAAATATCCAACGACAGAAAGTCTTCCGTGTCTGGCTGCATGTACCAAAGGACATTGACCGGCCATATCCGCATGACCAAGAGACGCCCCGGCAGCTGCCAGCCTACAATTTTAAACCATACTGCGTTTCAAAAAGTTTCTACCAAGTTTTTTTTTCTACTTCAGGTAACTATATTGACCTTCTGACGACATCGCAGTGTCCTCGAGATGCCGATAGTGACAATGCAGTACATCCTTGACTATTGGTCAGTTCTACATCAGCACCAAATTCCAATAGAAGAGATACCATCTCTACCGAACCCTCATGAGCGTACATACAAAGGACGGGCGCTTGGCCCAAGTACTCCGTGATGAAGTCCGGTGATGCTCCTGCCAGCAGTAGCAGCCTCGAGACCTTGACATTGGGACTGTAGATGTTCCTCAAGGTGCAGAGAGCCGAAGAAACGCATTCCGTTGAAGATGCCAACCATACAGCTTGTAGATCGCGAGAGGGCCAACATGGCGCGACTCCTCTGTACACGTGCGCCTTCAGTACGTGATGACCAAGTTCCAGGATCTTATCACCGTCTAATGGTGCTTGAAGTCGAGACAATCGAAAAACAATGGCCGCATGACCGAGTCTCAGGTCGCACAGAAACTTTGTCGACTCGCCCTCGTCCCGCCTCATCAACCATTCCCTGAATGACGGATGGAAAAACATGTAGGTATTGTCCAGCCGCTTCACCAGAAATCCAGAGAGCATCTAAACAGTAAATCTTTAGGTTCACTATCGAAGGCACATTCTCGAAAACTGAAAATACTATAATGTACCCACATCTCACACATCCTGCGTATGTACTAGCAGCAAGAAATGAATGAGGCAACGGTTAGAGAAAAGAATATAGAAATTTATTAACAATACAGCTCCTTGCGTATTCTCACCTTAAATCTCTGTAGAAAATCATCCCACGAGACGAAGTGATTGGCGTTCAAGGAATTGACGGAATAAAAGATCTCGGGTAAGGTCAACGGGTAAAGTGCCGCAAGACACACGCCCAAGAGAGGCTGTACTTTGTCGAAGGATGTAGCGGTGGGAAACCTCAGATTAAAGTGCAGCTGAAAGATTTGCGCGAGAGAGACTGGTAAAACCTGAAAGAAAAGAAACAAAAAATTCAATTAATAAGAACCATATCCCTGGCACCATTGTCTTCTACGAGATGATCAACGTTGATGTCCCACCTTGTAGCTTGCAGATTTAGCGACTAGATGTCCACTCTCGATAAGATCAAGCGTGAGTTTCGCAAAGAGAAAGCTGCCTCTGGCGAGAGCGAGGAGATGCGAAGCGAATCGAGTTTGATTCGCAGCGCACGAAGATTCTGCCTTGCCGTTCACGGAGGCGGTCACGTTCGTTTGGATGGCAGCACTCTGCGCCAGCCTGTAGCCAATATAATCCGCAAGATCCTTACTAATATGATTACCAATATGATCGTTTGAACTCTTGTCCAGCGAGAGCCTCGTGTATGGAAATTGTTTGGCACACTCCTGCAGTTGCGTTCTTACGGTGCAGACGACTTTGAGCCAATTTGGGAAATTGGAAGCGTGTCTTGTCAAGAAGGAAGCTATCGTATCACCCTTGTCTGGTCTGTGATACTCGGCCTCGCATATAGCATCGATTAGAATAACCTAGATATGAGAGATAAAGTTTTTGATTAATTACAACCTGGACTAGGTACGAGGATTATAATATTACTTCGCTGTTATGATCTTACCACGTTAGTATCTGGCAATCTGCCAGCCTTCTTTAGGGTTGATAAAGGCTCTATAATTCCTCTTGAAAGAGCCAGGTCTGGATCCACAGTGCATTCTCTTTGCGAGAGTGAGCCTTGTAGGTGTGGTTCTGATAGTAAATACTCTCTGTAGGATGTTAACTGTGGCGCCTGACATAATTGAGCCGCTAGTGAGTGTATGAGGTCCGGAACCAGACAGGTACTATTATTATCTGCTTGGCAGAAATGATAGGCCACGACATGGGACGCTAACTCGCGAACCTAGAGTCAACGGGATTTTCAGTTTATTCAGTGAGAACAAAGAGTTTTATATGATTCATTGGTATTCGTCTTGACCTTGTCATTTGTGGTTCTAATACTGGCTTGCATACTAGCAGTGCTTTTCTCCTTTTCTTCAATGACTTCCTCGGCTTCCGGCTGACTTGGTTGTTCTCGTCTTCTTCCGAAGCAGCTGTGTTCGACTAGCTGTAATATCAGAGCAGTTTTTCCAGTACCTGGCGATCCAGATATGAGCACCCCAGGACCAGATCCATTTATCACTATCTCTAGCTCGTGTAGAAGCCACTGTCTACCCGTGAACAGTGGATCAGTTTCCAGCAGCGGTACTTCGAAGAACAGTGGCTTCAGCGTCAATTGAGCCATATGATGAGCAAATCGAACTGCAACATAACTTTAAAAAGTGAGATCTTCCATCACATTTAAGGTGCCGATCGATTACTGAAATAACGTACCTTTCGGATCTATAGATCTTTTAATATTCCCGATCCTGGCAGACCTCCTGGCACAGGACCTCCTATTTTTGAACTGACCCAATTCCTCAACCTGGCCCGGCTGCGTCGTCGTGACGGAATGTCTTCGGGGCGTGAGAGGACTGGAGCTGCCATTCGATAATCCGGATACGGATACCGACATAGACATGGACATGGAAGTCGAGGCGGAAATAGAGGTAGAGATGGAAGCAAGACTTCCGGCACTGTCACAGTCCCGGGTCTTACCCTTGCCTTTAGCCTTGACTTTGGGTTTTATAGGTCCCCTAAGGGCAGCCGCTGCTTCAGCCTCACTCGATGTCCCTGTTAAGGTCGACACTGGACTTGTATTTGTCGACGCCAGGGTCTGCGTCTCAAAGCTTGTCAAACTGCTGAAAGACGCTGCTGAACTATCATGACCCTGACCCTCGTGCAGTCTCATCACAGGCCTTGGACAGGGACCTGTAGCGAGTCCTGGAACTCTTGCGAATCCTGGAGCATCGGCAGAGCCGTTTGCACGAGAATGACCCGCGCCCAAAAGCAGACCCAAGCGCATATAGAGATCCGACTGCGAAGACTTCCTTGTTTTCGAGGAGAGAGGCTTAACATTTCCACCCTCGTCATCTGCGAAAAGATGAAAACTGTTCATGGAAAGTTTCATCACTTATTTTAAAATAATCATCTATCGAGCGCACAGCAAATCATTCTTCACGATGCAAGATCACACGTCATTGGCGCAGTTAACAGTTTGGGTCGATCATGCTTTGTCCAAAATGCTTTTTTTTTCCTAAGTAAGATGTACATTACGACCTGAAATTGTCCCCATTTTTTTTTTTTTTTGTAAATATCATCAGCCAGCACGGTATCCAAATACCCAAGTTTACATACTCAAAATCACTCTTTAACTCAATATCCACACTCGTAACTAGATATCCTCCTGCCTGTAACTTTGTCCGATGATCCAATCAGCTGATTTAGGCCGTCGCTCGTTGAACCCTGGCTGCTGCTCCATAAGGACTTGATTTTCCCAAGGACAACACCCGGCCATCGAGATTTTCCCTCCCAGGACGATGTCATCCATGCTGCGTACGCGTCATGTTTATTCTCAAGTCTCTCAATATGATATCACATCCCTATTGTCTCCAATTTATTCAAGAGACGCTGTTGCGTCAATTGAAACTACCCATAAGAAAATACCGTGACAAAGTCCTTACCTGACAACGCGGAGGGATTCTCATTTCCAGTGTGCTCTGGAGCTGTAGCACTGCGCCTAGCAGCTCTCTGCGGAGCAAAAGGACTTCGGAGGACCTTCGGGTTGAGGAAGAACCTTCGCCGTTGGTTAGGAGGCGTCGGGCAACCTGGACCAATGAATAGATAAAACCAGAACGATAAAGCGTACGTTGCGATAAAGTTATCGCACATTTAAAACCGTAAGAAGTTATCATCAACTTACTCTGCGCCATGACGACCTTGTGACGAGCTTGGGACGTGGACTCTGGTAAGACTGGTGGTTTTCCTTTGAGACCTTTCGCCGGGCTCACGGATGACACCATGTCCACTGACGATTCTCTTTGCTAAAACATTCACGTAGAAAGTCGAATGAAGTAATCGCATAATAGAATAAGGTACGGTCGTCACAGGCGAAGCCCATTGGCCTGTTTATAGATTCAATTCAACGCGACCGTCTTGAATCAAGATTCGGCGTAGGTGTAAAACGACTCATGGAACCATCGCGTTTCATAGCTCAGTGGGCGTATTGGTACCAAGATGCGTCATTGGTTCATGATCTCCACCTTGATGTGAATAACTCCAAATACGCAACTTACGTGCATGACTCTCAGTGGTAGGTTGGTCCTGGCAGCAACCTTAGCACGTGGTCTGGGACTGCCGCATAGTGAATTCACCGTGGAGGAATCATCGACCCAGTCGTCTCCATAGCCTAGGCTGGAAATAGGAGTTGAGGCCAGAGCATAACTAGAGCCCGAATTAAAAGTCATCTCATGAAGCTCATCCTCGGGTCTGACGTCCTGGAGGCAGAGTGGGCAAGCCTCGCTTCGAAAGAGACAGGAGTAGCAGCGTTCGTGACCACAGGAGTCGATCAGCCGACGCTTCTTGCCCTTGTCGAAAGGCATCTCGCAGGATGGACATATCGAGCCACCCATCCCCGATGACTCGACCATGGCGCGTATCTGCGCCAAGTCTGAAAGGATGAGAGGCGTCAAACACTTATATCGCACTATATATATTATTGGGACGCACATCTGGCCAGCACATTGGCGTGGATCGGCCAGCCAATAGATAATGCTCATAAGAACGACTCCTCAAGGCGCCTCGTATTCGAACGATTGACCCGAGAAAGTGAGGTCAAGAGACGCGTCTGATGCGATACCTGTAGCTAACATTAGCGCTACGTGGTTGTACTTCCTATAGGGTGATATTATAGCTCTGGCTATACCTCGACCTTCAGGGTCAATTTCCAAATGTTTCATTTCTTGAAGTCACATTCGTACGTACTTGAACTCCTGGAACAATCCTAGGCATGATTCAGGTCGCACGACCTTATCCTGGTAAATACAAGTCGGACAGGTGCAGCTCTGCCTAGCCGGCCGTAGCTGGGTCAACGCACTCGACGCGACCTGACTCTTATGGCCAGTTGTAGTTTACACAGGATTACGGCTCTTACGACCCGAGGGCTCTCGCGTCTCATTGTTTCTTACAAACTGTATCTCATTTGTTTCGTCCTGTCTTCATCATAGCCAGAATCTAACCAATATTCCATTGTACCACGTAGACACCCTCATCCGGTACACATAGAAGCTAATCTATAATGTTTGCCACTCTTGTGAATAAGTGTTAAGTCAACCTGTCGCAATCCTTAATTAGCGACTAGAATAGAATACCGTTCTCCAGCGAAATTAGAGTAGGTAAGATCGCACGAGGAACCGAATGGGACGAACCATCCACGCGGACAACGGTCGCTGCTCCACCTGTCGTTTCCGTTCCCGACTCTCTTCTGCTCCGCTTTCGTGAAGCTTCCCGGGGCGGATCGAGGCTCGGCCAGCGGTTGACCCGAATCAAAACCGCGAGCGCGGCCAAGGTAATTTTTCGGGTCTCCTTTTATTCTCATTTCAGTGGACAGGCATAAGCGCGGCGACGCGACGCAGGCAGGGGGCCTCCCTCCTGACTCGTTCTAACTTCTCGATCCGAGCGAAAGAAGAACGGCGCAGCCGGAGAAGGAGGTGGACAAGATCCTCGACCACAAGACCCGGAGAGCTGGAGGAGTTCGTTTCGGTACGCGAGTCACGCGTAATAATCGTTATTCGGGGCCTGAGTGAGAGAAAGTACCCTGCCGCACGGCTCGCCTACAGCTCTCGTGTATTTAAATCGGTATCTCGAGAGGCCACGATACGTTCAGGCGTTCCCGTGTGCACTTAATGCGTCCAGAGAAAAGGAGGAAGAAATAAAAAGAAAAAAGCAATGCTCGTGAAAGAACTTCGTAGAAGCCAGGTAACGATCGGAGCCCGTTTCTTTTCTTCATTTTTCTCGAAAGAGTTCACACGGTGTTTACCTGCCGGTTTCCCGGCGATAAGGAAACAGCGATAAGATTTGGATAAGCCCGTCACGCTTTTCGGGGCTTCACCAACCTGGTGTGCTATTCCACGGGAATCATCTTTACATCCCTATCGTACGGTTTACTCTAGTTCCATTTGTCTGCATGAAATTAACCGACCCCTCTGGGTAGCCCGAACTCACGAAAAATGATCTTGTCCGTAGATCAATAGATTGGGCCGTTGCTGTTGGTTCGTTGGGACAGGCGCGTGTAGCAGTAGGTAGATATGCGTCTGAAAAGTAGCCAGATATTGATTTGGTAATATCCACGATGACTCGCGACTCAATTACAGCTTGCACCGTTGCGAAAGACACGCACCTGTGTGGCCCTGAAGAGCGTGGACACTGTACCGTAGCTCACTCGGGAAGAAGAGGGATAGACGTACATAGTTTATCCACACTCATTCTTCTAACCTGACTATACCGAACTCGTATCTTTCGGCTGTGAAAAGCTTGGGAACACGAGCGCGCAGAACATGAATATTCACGCTTCCTTTCCAGGGAGTCGGAGAGCCCTGGGAATTCATGGGTTTTCGGCTGTACTATTAACCTAGACCGTTCCCCTCCCCCCCCCCCACCCGCCCCTTTCCGTTGCTTCGACCACTTTAGTGCTCACGGCCCGACTGACCTGACTGGCAGCGACTGACGGGCAAACCGGCTGGTACGTACGGGGGCCTCGCGTATTATTTTGGAGTATACGAGGGTCCGTTCACTGCATCGGTTCAGCAGGTCTGAGTGCGGTACGAGCCATTCTGAGAAAAGAGTCCGTTAATAGCCCGATCCTCGAAGAAAAAGGTATCGTCAAAAGGCATCGACACGTACCGTCGCAGACGGAATGGCAAGGTGATTGTACGAAGAAGTTGAGTCAGCCGCGCCATTTTCCATGAATATTCGGCGCCACGTTTACCGTTCTCGATTTCGTAGGAAAGGTCAACGTCGCTGCGCGGTTGCACCGTTTCGCGGATACCTTAAATTTCTCGGCAGCTTATCGCTATCAGGATAATCCTGACTCACAATTAGCCGAACCCTTGCTCGCGCGATAATCGAAAGCTTGATGATTTTCAATTCGGAATTGGTCTGATCGGAATTGGTTAGCCGATCTGTAAATCAGAGACTTTTGATTTTTCTTTTACCGAAAACTGCGTTCCATCCATATGCATAGCGGCAGAACCAAACGCTTCGTTTAATTCAATTGCAATCTCGTGTACGGCGCTATCTAAATTAGTCGTCTATCTCCATTACGAAATCCCACGACGCCTCTATTCTCGAGATATACCCAACCGAGGTCTTGAGGTTTCTAGGTTCCGCGTTTTTGTCAGAAAGTAAATAGCTGCGTGACGAAATGACAAAACCGCCGGCTTTCGGACGGCCGCAGAATCGACCGATTGTAATTTATCATCTTAACAGCTCGCGAGTTCGGAAAGACAAGTAGAGATATTCCTACGGGTACCAACATAAGTAAGCAAATGAATACGGGGAGAGACAGCTTGGGCGGTCTGCGAAAGTGGCGCGAATGCGAAGTAACGAGAAAAGAATTGAGAGTGCGGCGGCTAAATAAAAGAATCCGTCGGGATACGAAAGGAGTACATGGCTGGTTACGGTTCGAAAGGCAAATGTCATTACGCGATTTAATTGGGTGCAACAGGTGGCAGCAGCTCGGCGCAGCAACGGTCGCCTTCATTTTCAAAATAAACACGACAAACCCGCTGTCACGCACGTGCGATTTCTAAAGAGTCCTGCCCACGGGGCACGGGTGACGTTTCCCGATATTTTACGTCAGTCTTATGCGCCAAGTCTCTGATACAATTTGCCTTTCTATATTCTACCTTGTTCTTTCTGTTGCGACATGGAGGAGCATGTACTTCACAGGCGTTGAACGTACGAGAAATGCAAGACAATTCTCTCTGTATAACTGCCCGAAGGAGTCACATCATGCAAAATATCACTTCAAAGCATCTCGTGTACTAACCGAGAACGGAGAGACTGAGCCCAGATCCAGGCCGAGGTGATCTGTGTCTATCCGGAGGCGCCATGGTGTATATAAAACACTCTAATCCAGTAGCAAGCTTGGCAGTACGCTCACTTCATCTCTCACTGTTAGATTATTAAAAGGATCACCAGGTGAGTCCCACTGGAGGTGATCACTATATCTATCACTAGATTAACAATGTCGCAAAAAAGAATCACATATAAAAGACAGCTTGCGTTTACATCGTTTAAGCATTATTTTTCTCATCGCGATCCAGGATCGCTTTCCTGTTCTATGGATGAGAAGGAGTGACGTGAGCCCGCGATGAAGAGGAGTTAGGTTACTCGAACGCGGCGAGAACAACGCACTATACCGAAGGCACTGGAGGCACTGAAGGCACTGGAAGAGCTTCGAGCCAAGGCAAGTCTGCAGCACTGAGCGTTATATGGAGGCTGATTGGCTGGCGAGCTCGCTTGCCGCTTGGATGACTGGTTGACTGGCTGAGTGGCTAGTGGTCGGATGGTTACGAGCGTTCTTGTGGCAGAATCACGTACGTTCTTTCTCTCTCTCGTTCTTTCAAACTCTCGTGCACCGCACGCACGCTATTCTCGCTCAGTGTGGCACACATACAGTCAGCTATCTTAAAACACTCGGTACGGAACCCTCTCGTTAATGTGCACGACAGAAACTATAGCCTCGCTTGCACAGAGAGTACTAGGCAGAACCAGCTAGAAGTTGCCTGGCCTTCTGTTATCGGCGCGCCAGACGATACTTAAAGAAATCTGCGCGGAAATGACAGGTCCAGTGTCTCGTAGATCATATCCACCTAGCGTTGCTCCATTGATGATGGATCGACGGGTGGGTGGGTGGGTGTCTGGTTGGATAAAATTATCGAGTGGATGCGTAACGTGATCGCAGACGCGTTGAGGTTAGTTAAGGTTACTTGTTTATAGATTGAGAGCAATGTTGATACTATGATCAAACCGAAGGAACACAGAGGATCGTGTCTTGGAAGGTGATAGGGTGCATCCGATCTCCTAGAGGCGTGAAAATGCTAATACTCCCGTTGTTCGTGCTGCTAGGTAATATTTCTTCGTATACGTAACGGAGGCGCATTTCCATGTAAGAACGTGGGTCGATGTCGCACATTTTACATTCAGTGTGTGCACTCCGTCGAATTCTCTGTTTGGCCTCCCTGATCCGCCTGCTTCCAGAGTGACCCGATCTCGTCGCGACGCGAACAGGTTAAAGTGGCTTTGCGATACCTGCCAACATCTACCTACCTATTTATCAGCCAACCCACTGCAGTCGTCAGGGCGAGTACACAGATCTACGGGACGGCGCGTTCGAGTGCGGCGACAGTTTCGAGGGATCTCGGCCGGAAAAAGAAACCAGCGGCCGGACGTGACGAGTCGACGAGCCGGGAAGCCGAGGACTCGTGAGACGGAAAAGGAAGAATGGGAAAAAAGGAGGAAAAAGGAGAAGTAGGAAGAAAACGATCGGCGAGCCGGTGCACGGTGCTTACAGAGCCGTGCGTGCGTGCATGCGTGCTGGCGTGTCTCTGTATTGTGTACACCTTGGTACGTAGGCCAAGACAGCGGATGCGGGTGGGCGGACCGGGATCGTGGGCCCAAGTGCGAGAGAACGAAGGTAGGGCCCACGCTGAAACGAGCACCGGTAATTAAGCGAGCACCTCGCTATGGACTCGCCGTTAAAAAGGACTGAAACCTATTTCGAGCTGCACGGTACTTGGAAGAGAGCTCCGTGTAATGATCAGGGTCTAAGGACTCGAAAAAACAGCAGGCATCCTTCGATTCCTCCCAGCAAAATACTATATGGACCGGAATTCCTCATTTGAATTCATTATCCAGCTTCTCTCGTTCCATCAGATTTCTTCGTCCCTTGGCAATTGTTACGAGAGGATGGCAGCGCGCATTACGATCCCACGTCTACGACGAATCATGTAAGGGCGCGTACCGCGACACGGGAGCTGGTTATCCGGGCGAAGTGTATGTATAGGATAGCAGGAGACCCGTGCGTACAACCCGGGCCTTATACGGGCCCCGATACCGACATCGTCCCGGCAAAAAGAATCTTACCGCACCACGGCAGTTCGATACTTTTCGATGGGCCTTACGAAGAATCTCGAAGGAAAAATAGAAGCGGGCCCGAACCGTGTACGGAAGACTCGATCGACAGCGTAACGAGATTAAAAGGGAAGACAAATTTCTTGAGCTACCTTTTTCATTGCCTCTGGCACATTGCGAACTCGTTCCCGTGCATTTATCTCAAACCCCCCTTTACGTACCTACATTGAAGCCAATTGACGCGTGGGCAAAGTTAAACGTTAAATCGCTCAGCTAATCGTCCCGATAGGAAACTACGTTGAGATTGAACGCCCACGCATAAATTTCCTGCAAGACACAGAGACGCACTGGCAGCCGTTTCGTAAGGCCCTTGGATTTCGTAGGAGCCACGTCATCCAGCAGGTAGTAGGTCCCAGGGCCCGTAGACTCTCTGGAATCTTCACGTGCACATAGAAACGCCATCTCCCCCGTCCATATCGTATCTCTCAGCCAATGAGAACTTACAAATACGTTCCGCGCGTTTCAAGGACACCGATGTAGTCCTCCAAACAACACTGGGGATTCATTTTCGGCTGCCGAATACCCGGCATTCCTCTGGTCCACTTAAACCCTATAAACACTAAACAGGACCATCATACGTATCACGCGGGACCACCTATGCGCGTTATAACCAAACAAATTTACACGGAAGCCAGAAAACCGTTAACTTCAATTTATTACAGCGTCCAAAGAGGAAAGTCGATTCATCGTTATTAGACGTTCGTGCGGATTCAATGCTAACCACAGCCTGGTACGCGCATGCGCACAACGTGCACTTATTACATACAGAAGTCTAGTTCGCCCACGAGATTCGGAATACGGAATACGCTCGCGTAAAACAAAAAAAAACATTCGCAAACACGCCCTCCTGACCAACTGCTAGGGGACAGCGGAGATCGGTAAGGCAAGTTACGAGTTCGTACGTGAACGAATTAAGTCGGTCCGTGTCTCGGGTGCCATGACTATCCTGAATGGTCCTCGGCTCACGTAAATGCACTCGTGTTAACTGCGATACACTCTGGATTAAATGTATAGGCAGTATGAGGATACGTACGTACGTGCTATGTAAAGATACGCGCTTCGATCGCCCACGCAGCTCCCACGTATCTCTATCCCTACCCTGGGACATTCGTCGACTCGTTCGTTCATTCATTCGTTCAATCCTTCTTTCATTCACGGCTTGATACGCTTCGATCGCGAATCCCTCGCTCTTTCTACACCGTATCTATGGACACGATCCATACACATATTGCGTGCAGTGACAAGCTCCTTGCCGACGTAACCTCAACTAAGTTAATGAACCCAGTATCGCTTTTCTTGGCTGTGGCAAATACCATTTTCTCGGGGCAGAAAATCATGTAGCAGATTAATTCTATGAGAACCTGTCATGGGACTAGTTGTACATAAATATTGCACATATATATATATATATATAGAGAGAGAGAGGGAGAGAGAAATACATATATTGTAAAAAATAATTTACGAACTCACCGATTAACATCTACTTGCATTTCCATTTTTTGCTCATGGAGAAAACCATACGTGGTCAAGATACTGAATCTTTCAGGGCGCCGAAGGGCAACTACGTTTTACCTAAGCGTACGTGCCGCACGTCAACTACGTGTCCCGCATGGCACCGTAATCTCTGATCCCTTTAAAGAGATTACGTTGGACGTTGATGCTCGCTTTGGCTTCCATGCTATGGTATACAAATAGTATGGCCTATCCCTCTTCTTTGGAGACATTCGAGGATGTTTGCCTTTATGCGAGACAGATTCACGTGAGCGGGGTCCTCGTTAGCGCCGGATTAACCTAACGAATTTACGTTCCTTCCGGCTATCAATCCTCCACGAGGGATCATCGATCGCAATAGACGGATGCTAAAGGGATTTACGTATACGTAAGAGGAGACCGATTGGGAAATTAATAGAATGTCCAGACGGCGCCAACTCTGATAAAACTTATCGGGTATACCTATACTCGTGGGGACTCGAGATCGTCTTTCGAGAGGCTCGCTTTGTCTCTTTCTATTCTATGCTTTTTATTATCATTATTTTACAGGAAGAACGACTTTGGTCTTTCGTTGTTAATACTTGTTATAGTTAAGAATTATAATCGGATAACGGTTCAAGACGTACATACGTGTTACTCCTACGAATCGTCGAACGATTTTTAATCGGCTGCGGCTTTGTTAACTCGCCGCAATGGGATATCGACTGGCGCCTCTCGTACGACTACATCTCATAATCCCCGTCTAATGCTCGTGCGATATATTGTGTATAATGAAATACAAAGAAGCTCGTATTCGCGATTAGATTAGTACGGAACCAGTGACTGATGATAGAAGTCACGTTGTTAAATGATATTTACGTCCTTGAAGAGAGATTACGATGAGACTGATTCATGTTGATCTGTTAAAATACCTAGGCTTTGTTTATTTTGATCATGTATTACTTTTTAGACACCTAAGGCCATTCTGCAATGCAACGTAACACGGAACATACAAGCGGCGCGATATTCAATTGTATATTTACCTAATTCCATTGGATCCTCCAATCAAGATGGAGAAAATTGTTTTTAAAACCCAGTGTTTACTAAGCCTCTACGATTTTGCCTACATCTCGGACATAGCAATGATACGGAAGCGGTTTCTAAGGTCGGATAAGGATTTCATGGAGCACGTAACGTGATGAGTAACATCGAGCATGCCCCGTTCCGTGTACCGTAACGGCTTACATGAAAAAAACAATTGTCCCTCCAATATTTTCATGCGTGAAATGTCATTACCCGTCACCTGTCATTACCAACTCTATAGACGAGATCATTATCAATATCGTTAGAGAAATCAAATTTCTCTACGATAAAAGTCATAGTGACTTTAAAAATGAAGTAATGATTTACTTATCTATGTGAATAAACGCATACACATTTTTTTAAATTTTTATATATTGACAGGTAATGACAGGTGACAGGTAATGACATTTCACGTATGAAAATATTGGCGGTGCAATTGTTTTTTTTCACATAAGCCGTTACGAATGTTACTCATCACGTTACGTGCTCCGTGAAATCCTTATCGACTCCTGCAACCGCTTCCGTATCGTTGCTATGTCCGAGACGTAGCCAAAATCGTAGAGACTTAGTAAACGCTCGGTTTTAAAAACGATTTTCTCCTTCTTGATTGGAGGATCCAATGGAATTAGGTAAATATACAATTGAATATCGCGCCGCTTATATGTTCCGTGTTACGTGTTCCGTTGCATTGTAGAATGGCCTTTAATACTCTGTCGGTAAAGTAGCGACGTACAGCAGCTCAGAAGGGTCTCGAACGCTCTTTACTCTGATGATAATGATATTTGAAATTTATATAGTTTACTGGCTAATGCCGCAAGCGAAAATAAAATTGTGCATGTAATAATTATTGTGGTATATTGGTAATGAAGCGTTTTAATAACTTACCGTTATTATATACTTCGGCATTGACTAAAGTCTCCTCGTCGTCGGTGTCCGGTCCCAGCGACACGGGAGTATAAACGATGGAGTCCCTGGTTCTCATGATCTTTTCTTTTTAGAGCCCCAAGCAACTATATATATGCTCGTGCATTCGCGCTGCAACAATCAACAAAATTATCAGTGAAAAACATTCTGTCCGCGTTAATCATCAAGATACTATCATCAAGCAAGAAGAACGCAATGCAGGGACGGGAATGTGTGCGTATATACTCGGTACTCTCAGTAGACAGTTCTACCTCCGCTAAATTTCAAACAAAGCTCGCACATCCCAACCAGTCGAGTGAGTGACTCACGGGGCCAAATATAGTGATTCAAAGACTTTCCTCTGGTAATGCAGATTTTTATAGAAAAAAGCTTCTCTTCCGTATCGACTCCGTCTATGGTCTAGTTTTCATCACGAAAGCATAAACGGTTTTCAATTTGAAAATAATTGACTGAAACGCATTCGTTGTCGTTACCGAAGGAAATAAATCGCGGCTGGCGCTTCTCACAAGTCTTAAAGTTCGTGACTATGGGGGGTAAGCCGGTAGTCGGCAGCGGATAGGGTCAAAGCACCCTTGGCTGGCATCCAGCTCGGTTTATTTGTTCCTCGTTTCTTCTAAATAGTCGCATACGCTTGTCTCGGGCTTTCCTGCTCCCTCGTGTGTTCGACATATGCGAGGGGCTGGGGTTCTCCGCTCCCTCAGGATCACTCTCAAGGAGCCACCCTAATCTCGTATGTCTGTATTCGTCTTCTTCGAAATTTCAGCAGCACACGCCCTCGGGGTGGGTGAACGTGCTAGTAAAATAGAGAAGTCGGATATCATCTGGAGAAGATCGACAGCTGGGAACGATCTTTGGCATCGATCGAGCTCGTGGACCGCGAGAGATTCAGACATCGCCTTGTACGATGAAAAGGGAGAGAAAATCTACAAAGAGGTTCCAACGAGAGTTCTCTTCTCGAGGTGGTAGAACGTTCTATTTTCAGCATAGCGACTGTCGCCGTCTCGACAGCACGGCGGTAGACACCGTTATTCTTCAGGGAGTTTACGAACCGCGTGCACGAGAGAGAACGAGAGAGAGGCAGAGGGAGAACAGCCTTATCGGCGATCGATACAATAAATTTACCATGAACACAGCGGATCCTGAAGATTCTACTGGTACGAGAATAGGTTAGTCCTCCTCAATTTCCGGTAGATGGAACGTCAATGCGGTAGGGAGCGAATTCTCGGTTTTGGCAGTTGACCGAACTAGAAGACCGGCTCTACCGATAATTACTCGGCGGAAGGAAACGAAGAAAAAGAACTCGTCTATTCCTGGGATGGATTCTCCTACTGCGTGCTATGCCGGCAGGCGCGTCGCTTTGTCTTATATTTTTTGTTGTCATCGTCGTTCCACAGCCGAGTGGCGAAAGAGGAGACTGTGCCACGGCAGCTACTCTTTTTCAGTCTCAACCATGCCAATGGCGTCTATCTTACACCTGAGCCAACTCCGTGAAGAGACGGATGAGTCTTCGCGTAAAATCTACGCTATACCCAATACGACAAAAGGCAATTAAGCCGTTGAGCTCGGACAATGAAATAATTTACAGTGCAATGTAAATGAGAACAGAGGAAAAGAACAAACAAACGTGGGATAGTTCGACAGGATACGACTCGCATCCGTTTCATTCGGTGATCCACGTTCGCACGAGCTTTTAAAAGCTCTTCCAGCAGAATAAATATCGAAACCCTATAGGGATCCCGTCTCGGAAAGAGAATTCCTGAATATTTCCTATATCCATGACGCTTATAGGTTAGGTTTTTCTTTACGTATCAGGAGTATCCCCAGGGTATCTTCGCGCGGGAGGGTCCCCTGAAACTTCATCCCCAGAGTTTAACGAACCCAAGCTGATCTCCCCAAGCGAAACTGTCACTGGCACCCTGCACTAATTCTTAATGCAGGGTCAGAGCATTGCCGCGTGGCAAGCCACATCCACATCGATGCATACGCCCACGCTGGGCTAACCGGCAGCGTGCGCAGTGGCACGAGCCGAGGGTGGGCACGTTCGCGGCGATGAGGAGAATGAAAAGTATGTAGGCTGTTTGCAGAGGGTGGCAGTTGCGGCGACGAGTGACTGTCGGATGGAGTCAAAAATAGCAGCCCTTCTTGGTTCACCTATGGATACGACGGGGGACGGTATTGCTTTGGGTGGCATGGTGTAGTAAAGGCAGAGCCAAACCGGGACGTGGAGGGTACGTCGAGATTTAGACGGAGACTACGCCCGTAAGCCGAGGATTTTTTGGTCGCAGAAGGAAGCTCTATTTCCGGTTAAGATTTCCAAGATACTAGCCATATAGGATTCGATACGGATAGTAAACGAATATCGCGCACGATAGCGGTTGCTCTTAATAGACTCCATAGGAAAAGGTCAACCCGTGTCTGGCTAGTAAAAGCTGTTACTACTTCCTTTCATTAAGAAGATCCTGTCGATGCGTACTAGTCAATTGAGAAACTTTTCGGCATATTTATCATATAAATCTTATTCGAAATAACTATGAATGATCAAGTATACGGTATTATTTGAATTAATGTATATTTTAAATAAATATCACTTCCATATGCTAATTTGAGTCAGTTTTCTACGTATATTAATATACGTACGGACGGCTATTTTATCTCGTAAATACTGCAGAAAGCAGTCGGTGACTTGACTTTTAAGTGCCATAAAATTCACCCTGAGCATTTAATTTTTTTCGATCGAAAGTAAAGTTCTCCTTGTTTATCTATAAGACAGAAGTACTGAATAATTTGATTTGACGGTATATGGAAAAAAAATTACTAATTAAAGTGAACTTTACTCCATTACCCTATACGGTGGTAATAACCTTACCGTGCTAAGTCCCCATACGTCCCGTTATAAATAAGTGCAAGTTCCAATGTCATTAACGCATCCGGCATCCGGTCGAGATTCCCATGTCATCAAATCAATTTGTCCTTTACTCTGGGATGACTTTGACTCAAGAAATATTCATCTTGTAATAGGCCTACCGGTTCTTCGAGACTATCTAAAGACTGTTCCCACGATGTTGATTATTGAGAATTTTAAGAGTCAGTGTTGGTACCGTTAAGAGTAATAGCGCTACTCGTTACAGATCTCATATGATAGGTAATTATTACAACGTTCTGGGAATCTCGAGTCGCGGTCCTTAACAGAATATAATCGCGTCTCGAGACGACGCTTTGGTATGCGCTCTCCTTCGCGCTCGTAACGCCAACCTTCCGAAGAAAAAGAATCGAAACAAGAGGACATAGTATATATATACATATATGAGCTTACCGTTGAGTTTGTCCTCGAAATAGCGTGGTCGAATGTGGAGTCTCACGTTCCTCGCGACGTTCCGTTTCGATATTTTTTTTAAATCTGAATCCCCGGAACGCTCTCACTTTTTCTCTTTGCCTTCTTCCGTCGGCACTTCACCTGGAACGTCGCACTGATATCGCACTCCGGTATCAAAGCACAGGCCAAACGAGTGATTATTTGCCGGATCGCCGGTTCTCCACGAACTCAATTATCGGGCGGACGAGGTTATGAAATTGAAGCGTGGCCGCTTTTACAAATAAATAATAACTAGTCTCGCGGGAGCCTCGCGGATAATAAATAAGAGAATAAATAAATAAATAAATAAATAAGTAATACGAGTTCGTCGAATTTTGTCTCTGAGCCGGATTCCTTTCCCAAGTCCGCGGAGCGTCGGAGTGTGCGGCCCGGACGCGCCGACGGACTCTAGCAGACTGCGAACACTCCCAAGGAAGTCATCGGGGAGCAAAGCTCCTACCATAAGACTCCCCGCGTCTCGTGAAAGCTCCAGCTTCCTTCCCTACTTCTCCTTTCGCGTCCTTCTACTTCTTCGTTCTAATCTAAAGTAACTGCCGCCGCCTCGTGACGTTCCCCTTGCACTTCGTCAACCGCTCAGCTCCGCCTGGTAGCCGACGACTCGTACGACTAACGACACGAGGGAGATTTTTTTGGTCATTTTTCTCATTTTCACTAAAATGACAAAACAAACGACAGCAGGAGCCTTTATTAAGAGATCGTGGAATTGGCCATTCAAACTTGGCAAACGTTTTTGGATAGTCTTGAAATATTTTCTTTTGTCAATTATTGAGAAAACTTGGAGATCGAAGAAACTAGGCAAACGACTCGTAATTACGACGAGAAAGCCTGAACGCATATTCCAGATTATTTTTTACGTATCTCACGATCGCTCTATATCACTATAAGTTTCTATACATCGAAATAGAGAATTTGGCCAAATTAATTTCCATCTCCTGCATTCAATCAGAAGGTAACGAAAAGGGCGTGTCATGTCGATTACTGTTACTATGTAGGTACTGGGGTCAACAACCTCTTGGACCCTTCTTTTCCTCCATTAACCCTTCGCCCTGATGTACGCTCGACTCCCTTTTTGCCCCCTGCGGCATATCCGGCGGAACCACCCTCGAAAATGAGAGTTTTTGTCGTTCCTTTACTTCAACGAGATTTTTTCTCGCACGTGCCCTGCACAGGAAGAAAGTTTATTACCCCAAGAGGGGCCGAGGACATCTTGGCGTCTTGAACTACGAACCAACGGATCGTGCATTATCAATCACCGTGTAACAACAATATACCGTAGCTGTCACCTTTATTTTATAACGTTACACCCTTTTAATCGATCTTATATATTTTTATTATCTGCATATATACCATATGCGGTGTAGATATGATCTTACCAATTATCCATCAAAGAAGCCCGCAATATTTTCGTTAAAAAGCATGTCTATTTGAAAATAAGTTAGAGGCAAAAGCAAAAATGCTTCGATATAAGGGAAGACATCGAATATTTTTAATTACTGAACCATTGTCAATCGCCTTTATCCATATACTATGTGCTATTGTTTCTCGCATTTACCATGCGAGATTACACTGGCCGTATTGGCCCCTTCGTTCCTTGGGGGTTTCCGACTTTGAAAAAGTCTTCATAAGAAGGACGCAAGAGACTCTCGGCCAATGACATGACTAGCTCGTTTATTCCATCAAGAGGTTATTTCCCTCGCAAGGTGTTTGCAAGAATCAATATCACATTTTTCAAGTACGTTAGTTGTCGCAAAGCCGAGTTTGAAGTATCTTAGAATCATACCCTATTGAAGATTTTTAATTAAGACTTATGCACTGATGCTAAGAATCTATAAAACGTACGATGCTTCCACGCTTTGACGTTTTTTTTTCTTTTTCTTTACTAGCTTTAAAAAATATATATATACTTCGATACCCATGGTCGTTTTAAACGATTAAATAATGTGAAAGCTGTTAGTGTGACTCAAGGAAAGATCGGCGAAAATGTCAGGTTAACAGATATGCATGCCGACGAAATGCTCTTTGTTCTTGTAAATTGGTCCCCAGGAGCCATGTTTGTTGTCCGATTTAGGTTCCGATTGTGGGCGACGTTCTTGTGGCTGTTGAGAGGTGGTTTGTGGGTCCCTCTCCTTTCTGTGAAGGATGAAAATAAAAAAAATGATTATATGTTTAATTTTAAGAAAGTTATATTATTGCAAATCTATATGCTTTCTCTGAGGATGCAAATTTTATGCTACCTGATTTCCTGGTAAGGCCCCTTGATAATAGCGCCATTACGGTTGTTGTGGACCATTTTGATGTAAGACACGCGTTACTCCTGACAAATGCTTAGGTGTTGTTTGTTTAAAGATAGCCGATATCACCTGAAGTGGGAAGACGATTGGACAATGGTTCAGTAGCAGCTGAGATTTTGTACACGCCGATTGATCTGCACTGCTTTAGCTGCTTCCACAGAGCTTTTCGGATTATATGTTTTTCTCTTCTACGCGCAAAAAATAAATTTCAATTATTATTTATTGGAGATACGGCTTTGATGGTTATGAAATATTTTTGGTTCTTTTTTCATCATCATTCATTACGTGCATGCATTGTACCTACTCTATGGTACGTGATGTAAGTGCATTAGTACTAGAAGCTCCAGGCAATTTCCAGCGTTGCCCCGACGGCTGTCTTTACGCGTTCTAAGATGTTTTGCTAGTCTGAAACGTAAATGTTATTTGTTATTCGCTAAAAATACTCTGTATGCTTTTCTGTACATTGCGGTGCAAAGTTCGGATTCTTGATAATTCAAATGGGGCGTACACGTATTTTCTTGATTTTCCATGAAATACGTCATTATGGATGAAGCTAATATTTTGGGGTTATTGTTTACAGATCTAAAGGGCCCAAAAATGTTCTCAAATTTCATTGGTGAGTAACTTTTAGGCATCCGCTTTACAAAGATCCAATGAAGACTAAATTGTCGCGACGGTGGTGCCACGGGGTGCTTCATCCCGCATTACCGGAACAAAGGAAAACTTTGTGCTTCCGGTCTAGCGGTAACGACGAACACGTAAACTGGTTCCAGCTGTTCCAGTCGGTACGACGAAGTTCGAAGGGCTGGGAACCTGTTTTTCTGTCGAATGCTCACCTCACACTGAGTAAGAACGTCGGGGAGTTGCCTTGGTAGTCTAAGACCTTGCACCTCATGGACACATAAGTCTACTTAAACAAGCACGAAACACTCCACGCTTAACCGAATTTTGAAAAATTCTTCTTGCTTTGACTTCTCTTAACCTGTGCTGCTAACGTGGCCAAAGTATTCAGATTTTGTAAAAATGATTTTCAATTAGTGATGGCGCGATATACGATTCCCATTCGAGAACTGCGAGTCTTTCACAAAATCCTCCAGCTTTTACAGAATCTCGTGCACTCCCTCTTCAACGCAATCGTCCAACCGCCATTCCGGTTATCCGATTCAGGTGGGGGCAGCGCCGGAGTTACACGATACATCCTATCTTAGTTAATATATTTCCGATATACGTGAGATCTGTTAGCTTCAAGCAACGACTAGCCAAAACGCAACTTTCAATAGTAAACAAGGTCCTAGTAGAGGCCGGCAAACCAGATATACAAGCTATTACGTCCACGGGATTTCAACTAGGAACTCTCTTGAAATTCCTTCACCACAATCATTCCTCTTTCTATAAACTTAATAAAAAAATATTCTGTTAAATTGATATATGAAAGAACTAAAATCAAGTTCATGATAGTTCCTCTTTCCTATGGAATTTCTGTTAAGCTGCTCATATTCTGTCGATATTTTATGAAAGATTAAGAGAAATGCTTTGAATAGCTGAGGAAAGATGTTGCACAAACAATAATAACTGTTTTGGGGAGGAAAAAAGCGTCTTTCTTGAAAGTATCTAACAAAATTCCTCTGAACCCGAGCTTCTTTCCATCTGATTCGTGCTGCTTCGTTTTGCAAAAAATCAATTACATGTTCAGGGAAATAAGAATCATCGTAAATCTTGTAGTTAAGGTAAACTAGAATCTGATGCAACATCGATTCGAGTTTCATCACGTGTTCGTATCTTGGAACCTTCGTTCATCCGGGCTGCGTTATGAGCTGCATGATGTTTTGCCAGCTAAAGTGTCCACCAAGAACGACAGAAGTTTATGGCATAGAACCAAAGGCTGATTTATATGTTAATTAGGAAACAGATTGTTGGCCACGTAGACGTCACGAATCCTGTGAAGTGCTCTTCATCATCTCAAAAGTCCTGTAGGGGCGTTGAACGTTATCCATACCCAGCAAACACAAACATCCAGTTACCTATCAGCAATGTTAAAATTTCCTATTTTTAACTGCGTAATAGTTGTAAAATATCTCATGTATATAACTGTTGTTTCCCTGAGTAAAATATTTTAACATTGCCGATATGTAAATGTTACGGTGTTTGCTGGGTAGTGTTAAGTTGGATTAGAAATTTTGTATCAAGAATTTTAAATGAGCAACTGGAACGATCGTTTAACTCTTATACGTAATTGATACGTAGAAAAGCTGTTTGTAATCTTATGAATTTGAACTGCATTATAAATATTATAATTAAGGGAAATGTCGTGACGCATTGTGGTATTATCTGTATACATAAGATTTATTGTAAATTCTAGTACATTTTCGAGGTATTTAAGTTAGTATCTTTCTATATACAAATGTATGAACATTTTTGACTTGTCCCAATGTAGGATATTACGATTACTTATAGCTCCTTTCTCCCCAAGCTAGCTGACGATTGGGACAAACCAACAGTCTGGTGGAAGTTGGAGGTATTACGTTTTTATTTGTGACACGTAGGAACGCAGAAAAGATCCGTACAGCCAAATTAGCAAGTCCCTTATTGTCCACATTATTCATATTCTCAATTGCTTTAGTGTGTTGAGAAGTGGACCGTCGGCACCTTTCTTACAAAGCAGATAAATTGCATACCCAGCCATTGTGCTTGACCTGATTATAAAGTTTTATCGAGCCTCCACAGTATTGCGACAATTGTTCCCAGAATTTAAGTTAATCAGGCGATTTGAATTTTCCGCAAGTTCAGTAATACTGACTCTACCTCGTTGCCGTACAAATTTTGCAACTGCTTCGAGTTCATCATGAGAAATATAAATGAACTTTCCTCGGTCATCTATTACTCCAGTCAAATTCCCTTCTGTCTGTAGATCTTGAATTCTTTCGATAACATTTACTGTTCTCAAACCAAAGTGTGCCGCAAGATCTTCCAAAACAACTACTTTGTTTTTCTTAATGTATGCAAGAAATTCTTGTAACAGATTTTTCTGTTCCTCCTCATCACATTCGTCATAACCTTCTTCCTCAACACTGAATGCTTCCTTCAATTTGAGGTATTCTTCGTATTCTCTCTTTGCCTTTTCTTCCCTCTCTTTTCTCTCAGTTTCCTCTTGGCGTTGTTCCTCTGCTCGTTCTTTTTCAGTGATTTTGTCTCTTTCTTCCTGAAGTAATTGTTCCCTTTTTCGGCGTTCTTCCCTTTCACGCTCTGCTGCTTCTCTATGTGCTTTTTTCTCAGCCTTTGCTTCCAACTTTGCTCGTTTCTTTGCGCCAACTTTATTATCAGGAAACTCTATTCGTTCAGTTGCTTCATCATTACTCTCTTCGTCAGATCCATTCGCTACATCTCTTTCTGCCTGTGGAGCTACATCTCCACGCATTCTTCTACGAGCATTTCTCACTCCTGCAGCTCGCCTAATCGGCTGTCCACGGACTGCAGGTCCTTGTACGTCACAAGCTGTTTTTGATTCATCTATAAATATTATATAAAATTAAAAACTGATGTTAAAACAGCTGTTGAATGTCTGACAAAACAAGGAAAAATAAACATAGTAATAACTACTGTTATATATTGCGTATTACGTCTATTAGTCTATTACGTACCTGATTTCCTACGAGATAGGAAGGATAAACTAATAATTAGGATAACAAGTACCACTGCAATAGAAACCAATAAAATGGGATCCATTTTTATTTGGACTTCACGACTTGACTTTAAATTTTAAGGTTACGTATAATAATAGCAAAGAAGTGGAACCATGGTGGCGCCAGTAGTTTTGTACTCAATGGCTGACGACGGTGACGTGTTGCTCTGTCAGTACTTCTCTCCTCGTCGTTCACTGCAAGTTTATAGTCACATTCGTATTATCTCTCTGAGAATTTATTGAATTAAATTTAATATGTCGTTGCACATGGGTGTATTTATTGCCCTGTGCGCATTACTACAGTGCACCACCGCTCTGTACTTTCACATTGGCGAGACAGAACGAAAATGCTTCATTGAAGAAATCCCAGATGAAACTACAGTTTTAGGTAATATTTCCACGTTTTAAATCGTTAGTTGCATTCAAAGAACGTTTTTATTGTCTCATTCTCATTTTTTACACTGTGACTATAAATATAGCTGTTTCTGACCTTTTCTATAGTTAACTATAAGGTGGAGCTGTATGATCCAAGAAGTGGTGGATTTATGCCAAGTAGTCCTGGTATTGGCATGCATGTGGAAGTCAGAGATCCTGATGATAAATTAATGCTTTCCAAAGTGTATAGTTCTGAGGGACGTATGTCTTTTACATCAAATACTCCTGGAGAGCATGTAATTTGTCTATATTCAAATAGTACTGCGTGGTTCAGTGGTTCACAGCTGGTAAGAATTATTTAGAGTATTTTGTACAAATTTGTATTTTTCTTACAGTTACATGTTCTTTTTAACACAAACATTATGTGGAATAATATTTTTGCAGAGAGTACATTTAGATATACAAGTTGGTGAACATGCAATTGATTATGCCAATGTTGCACAAAAGGAAAAACTTTCTGAACTACAGTTAAGGATTCGTCAACTTCTTGATCAAGTAGAACAAATTACCAAGGAACAGAATTATCAGAGGGTAATTTTTGTACAATTATTTAAAAAAAAAATGTAAATATGATTGAAAAAACGCGTTATGTTAATATTTTGTGTTTCAGTATCGTGAAGAACGATTCAGACAAACATCTGAGAGCACCAACCAACGTGTTCTGTGGTGGTCTGTGACTCAAACAGTCATTTTATTGGTTATGGGTGCTTGGCAGATGAAACATCTCAAGAGTTTCTTTGAAGCTAAGAAATTAGTATGATTGCATATTCATTGTAAAATAACACTCTTCATTCAATTAAGTCTAATTTTGTGTTATAGAATTCCAAGTTACAAACAAAACACGAAAATGTGTTTTTAACGAAATCTATTTATAAATTTCCACTCCGTTTGTAATATAATACGTGAACAAAAATATATATGTGAATATACTGTGTTGTACTTCCATGTAATTGTTATATTTAGCTGACAATTTATTTGAATTGCAAACAAATTTCAACAATTTAAGAGGGTATATACAGTTAAAATGGCTAAATTGGATATGTTTTTTGTGTTGGATAGTGAAGTTACTAAATGATAAAAGTATTTGTTCTTTTTATTGTTTTGTTGTTGTACACTTTACTTGAAATCAAAGAATATGACCTTACTTTCTATATAAAGAACAATGTGCTATTTTGGACCCTGAGCATACAGTAATTAAGACCAATATCAGTGAGTACTAACGAAAAGTATTAATGAACACAGTTTAAAACTATGGCCTTCATGGTATTTTAGAACATGAAAGATGGTCAAGGAGACTAGTCACAATTCTGTAAAAAAAAGTATGTATAAGAGAATGTCTTGTGAATCGCTCAAGGGTGGACAGATATGAATTCAGTCGTGTTTTCTTCATCGGCAGAATACTCATCTACAGGAAAAAATATCAATAAGGGAAGTTCCAGGAAGGGCAACACTTTTTTAATAGTTGAACATGATTTTTAATACTCGTCATTGTGGTTGGAAGGTGTAAACTGATTAAAAATCCTCCATTACCACAATATACTTTTTTGACATTTACTATACGGTAAATGGCCCAGTTAGTGACACTTTAAGAGCGGCTGTGTCGGGTTTTTGCTATCTATTCACGCATGATATAGCCAAACTGAAAACTAAGGGCTTCAACACGTGCGTTTCGTGCCTTCCGAATGAGATTCACCTATTATATAAGTGAAACAATTAAGGTCTATTAATAAAAGTATTGTTTTAGTAGCGCTTCTCTGCTGCCGAAGTTTCTGACCATTGAGAAACACCCATGTTGGTAGTTTGTGATCCCTGGGTGCACCTGATGTATGACCGCCTTGGCTCAGTGTATGGCGCCTGCGCAATTTATAACGCCTGTATGTACCCACTGTCTGCCAATTCCGAATATCCCCATACAAACGACGGCCAATAACACGGCAGAACCCGCATTCTGTGACGCACTTATTGTCCCCCGAATTTGCACAAATATCTAACCAAAAGTTAAGCAATTTCTCATCTCATCGATAGTCTGGTTCCTGCTCAAAATGTTAACACCATTTTTATGTTGTTTTATACTTACCTGACAATCAAAATTCACAATGACGTATTTCGTAGGAACTACTGCCACCGACAAGCACTGCCGCTCCGGAGCCCACTGAGACACGTGTCACACTGTTCATTGGTCAATTTCTATTCTAAAACATTTAATTGAAAACAGTGTGTTTCTCGAATAATATAAAGTGAAAAATGCTTTTTAATTAGCCGGTAATTGAATTAATATTCGACAAAAACTGTATGATAGTCAAAATTATGGCATCAGGGTGACAATCTGGGACAAGGTCAGTAGCTGGGCTGTTTACCCTACACTGAGAAAAAAGACGATGGTATTCTTAATTATGTAGCAGGGTAGAAAATATTATTATTCAGTGAAACCAAACTTGAAGTATTTTTACAATGCACTCATTAGCGCAAACTATCTTAGCATACTTGACTTTACTATTGCAATTGGTGGATATAATTGTAGTAACAAATACTACCTTCATAGTAAACTAATTACTAATTTCAAAAAGTCAAACTTACTTACATCAACAATTAAAATATGGACAGTAATTATAGTTAGCCATGCATATCAAGGGTAAATATTGTCGCATATTTATGGTAAAAAAAACACTATTTTTACGCTAGTAATTTTCAATTAAGAAGAACAGTCAATATGTTTTTTAGCAATGGGCTGCTCGCAAAAAATTAATACAAATTTCAAAATAATGTCTTCTTATACTTACGGTAAATTTCCATACAAAATATGTACCGAGTGTAGAAATCATTGGGACTCGCTACACATTGCAACGTTCCCAAACCCCCTACCGCAAAAAGGGGCCTAATACAGCAATCGGCCACCACAGGGACCGGCATCCCGCAACTAGAGGCGAGTCAACAAGTCAAAAAGGCCCAAATTTTATATATTACAGAATTCTGAAAAAGAGGCGATAAAAGGTAATAACGTACAGCACCTAGTGGTCCAATCCATCGCACTGCTTCGATAAAAATTCTTAAGACCGTATTCACAACTCGCTCTTAAAATCACTAACAGAGTCGCTTGTAGTTAAAAGTCACTAAGAAAAAAATTAAAAGCGCGCCATTAGCATTAAAAGCGAGTTCTGAATACGGGCTTTAGAATCAAGTAAACTATTAATTGTCTTCGTACTGAAATATCCTAACAACGTATTCAAGCAGTGGAAAAAACGTAAATAGCTTGTAGTTGCTGACAAAAATATTTCATTGCTAAGCAACTAACAACAATTAGTTCAGAATACTATTTTTACTTGTATATTATTATTATCATTTAAAAAAGTAAAATAAGAAGTTAATTAATCTTCCTCGAGCCAGTCTCATATACTAGTCTCCTGGAATCACCTATCTTATCCATTTCCAGTGTTCTATTTCTATATTTACTTCTTCTTCATTTCCTTATTTCTTTATATTTCATTCTTTACTTTCTGATTTATCTCTTTCCTTATTTCTTCTTTACTTTTACACCCCTATTCCTTATTCTTCTACTTTTTATCTTCTTTATGTCTGTCTTCCCTTCTGTCTTCTCGTTTCACTCTGTACCCTCTCAATTTCCATTGTGCTTGTCTTATTTTTCTTACTTCCTTGGTCGGGTCGAATATATTCATTCGAATAGTCATATAAGAGTAGTCACTCTGTTAGAGTCGCTAGACGCATATACCATAGTGTCGGGGGTTGCCCGAGCGCTGCCTCGAGCCCTCCCCCCACCATCCGCCTGTTATCACTCGTCGAGTCTTGCGCAATCAATTTGCGCGCACACAATTTTGGGCAACTTCCAGTACTTTTAAATATGCTTGGCCAGAATTTTCGGTTTCCAAGTGTTAATATTTTACTTTATTGATTTAATTAATTATTTTAATGTTCCAAAGACCTGATTTATTAATATTTCAATTTGAATGTAATTAATTTTCGATATTCTACAACTTCAATTCAATGTTTATTAGTTCGTATATTCTGCAAGATTTTGATTTAGCCTCAATTTTAAATTTTTAAAGTAAATCAAGATCCAATAATATTTAGTCAAATTTGGGGTGCTGCATGGGTGTTAAGTTGGCACTGCACTTTCTTAAAAATGTCTTAAGAATGTTTCAACAATAGGCTTTTTGAATAGTTCTTGAGAAGTTCTATATTTCCCAGTCTCGTTCTAAGGGTTGCTTTGGGAACCAGCGGTGAGTTGCGGAGAACCTCTGCCCGCCAAGCTACGCGTTCGTATTCACGATATTCACGTTTAGCTCGGCTACGACGGGATTCGCATTGTCGACGGAGGCGATGATCACAAAATCCTACTTACAGTCTCATCGCTGCGATTTAGCCTAAAACCGTAGCGTTGTGCATCTCCCTACTCATCTCTGGAATCGAATTCTTTTTCTGTCGATTATTAAAAGGGTCAGGTTAGGTCCAGGCCAGGGGAGTATGGACCTCTGTCTTTTAATACTGCCTGATTAATGCTGTTGTTTTATTAAATTTAACAAACAAAATAATGTGAAAGGTAAAAGTATGAAATCATGGATCCTTCTTTTTCGGATAACAGCGAGAACGTGGATTTATATTCGACCGGACCTGTATGTCTAGCCTCCAAATCACGTCTCGCGGCAATTTGCTGATCCCCGCACTATTAGGGTAGGTGCGCACGAGCGGCAAATGGACGCGAGGACGCGGCGTTCATTCGACGCTGCCTCCACAGAATGTTTCGGGAGAACGGTGCACATGTGACACCTTGCCGATTCGGCAACGCGGCAATTACCGGAATGGACGCCGTTATTGCCTCGCCGCGCGTCGGCCGCGCGGCGCCGTCGATGACGCAGGCTCAACGGTGCTCAACAACGAATGAGGACATGCACAAGTGTTTTTGCGTACATTGTATTTATCTGCGTTTGTAATCACGGTCAAGCCCGAAGATGAGTGAAGTAGATACAGAATTGTTTATTAACGAAATAAAAATGTATCCGGAAATTTGGAATATTTCTATTGAAGAACACCACGATAAAAATAAAAAGCAAGTAGCATGGAATTCCGTGTGCGAAGCAATGTATGAGAATTATAATGAAAAATCGGAAATCGAGAAGGATAATATTAGTAAGTATTGTTTTATTTACTTTCATCTATTATAATTTTAGCTACTTAATTGCTTTTACATCAGATATACATATATTTATGAAAAGTAATGACAGTTTTTCATATTGCAAAGTAGTTAGGCTAGAACACTCATATAAAATTTTCCTGCCATGTAACTCGGCTAAAATTACTTTCGAAATAAAGAGCCAATTGATTTCTAATGACATTTACCGTTGTTCCACTTTGCATAATTCGAAAAACAGAATGAGCTATGGCACATTAAAATCGGTACAAAATTACGATTTATTCTTTAAAAAAACTCGACGAAACTGTACCTTTATGGAAATTAACATTGATTAATTAATACTATAGCAAATAGATTTGTATTAATGGTTCTCTAGGTTAAGGACACGTGTTGTAATACAAGTCACCCTCCACTACTGTTAATTAATACATTTAACTGTAATAATTCATTGAAAAGTGGAGCCATCATTGACTAGTGAGCAGCGCGGTATAGCTACCTTAATGGACAAAGTGTCCTCAAAGTTGTGCCCGTCACTAAAACGAATATATTGTGAAGAGAGCAGCAAGTTTTTAAAATTGCAACAGAAAATCCAAATTTCATATTCATGGGTCTGTAGAAAATTCGCCATTTGTATGACGTATTTTCCATTCAACGTATCGACGGGCCTGGCTCAAGCGATAGTTAAAAATTCTTCTTGACTTGGTCAATGTTTTTCCTTTGTGAGGCCGCATAATGTGTTCAGATGGTCCAAATGCTTCGTCTCCTATAAATGCGTAAGGCATATTTGGATCCTCAGTGTTGGGAAGTGGCTTGCTTTTGGGGATGTTCAATCAATTATCCATTAATTTCTTGTGCGAACTGGAGGATTCAAATATAGTACCGTCCCCTTCCTTAGCATACGATCCTACGTCTATCTAAATGAAATTATAGTTAGCGTCTACTGTTCCAAAAATAACAATGGAAAAGAATTTTTTATAGTTGAAATACAAAAATCCGCTTTCGATTGGTTTAACTATTATAACGCGTTTCCCATCGAGGGCGCCAAGGCAATGTGGAAAGTTAGCGTTTTTTTCAAGGATGGAGGAAATCTGAAGCCACCTTTTAACTGTAAATGCAGGAAAACATTCTTCTTTTAAAATTAGACAAATCGTACAGCACACTTTCCTAAATATTTTGCACAACGTCGAATGCTCAATCCGGCACGAATAGTGAAGATCTATAAGATTGCATCGGCTTCTGAGGTTCTGTAATATAAATAAAAAAGAAATATTTTTTCTAGTAAAGAAGTCTATGAACAGGTGGAAGAATCTGAAGGATAATTATGGGAAAAGCATTCGAAAGAGGACAAAATCTGGCCAAGCAACAGTACCAGGACGCCAATATATTTATGCGAAGCAGCTGTCTTTTTTGCAACATTTTACAAGTTTATCTACTACTCAGTCGACCATAGACAAGAAAACATCAAGTCGGGACTCTGTGAACTCTCCTGATGAAAAAAAAGAGCGTTTCCAAAAAGAGACGTCCGCAACATCCTCTGCTGTATCTCCCAATTCAACATCCACTTCTGAACGCGAAAATCGTACAGACGGTAAAAAAAGTACAGCTAAACGTCGCAGACAATTTAAAAGTGCTTTTATCAAATTATTAAACACACCAATTACCCCAGAACCGGAAGATCAAGACCGTTCTTTCTTTGAGTGTTTGCTTCCCATAGTTAGAAAGTTGGACGAGGATCGGAAGCTCCAATTTAGGAGTGAAGTATTGAATCTTCTTCAAAGAATTAGGCACGGTTGTATCACGAAATCTGATATCAGTGCAACATTCCCTACACAGCACAATTCTCAATTTCAACAGTCTTTTCCTGCCCAACAAAATTTTCTTGTACAGCAGGCGGCTCCTTCACCTTTGCATCCACATACCATATATCCTGCATCATATGGTGCTAACTCTGACTCTCTGAACATTTCTTTTCCGTATTCCCCCACAGAATCTCATTCCAGGCACGCTTCGACTGCAGTTGCATCCTCTTCTCTGAGTTCCGAGATTCTATTGTCTTCAGATGATTCAACCCAAGATTTTAATGAAACAAACGCATCTGAATGAAATGACCTACTGAAGAACTAGTAAGAACAAAGAATATTTTGGTATATTTATATAATAGTACGTACTTTTTGCACAGTAAATAAATAACCTGGTTTCTACAGTAAAAAGTACATTACATATTGTTGTATCCTTCAATCATAATTTTACTTCGGTGCTTTCACATTGATAAATTTTAGTTCGCAACTTTAAAAAGTCTAATTATGAAATATGTAACGTACTTTCTTAACTCGACACCGATAATGAAGAATCCGAGTACAAACCTATGTTACCTTCGGCCGTCCACCCTTCGTTCATGTAACCACAAGCCAGGCGGGCGCCAGCCAATTCTTTTGTCACCGGGAACTAACGAGTCTGTATAACCTGGATGGTTCGGGTGGAACAGGCCCAACTCCGCCAAAACGAGAGCTCGGACGGAACCTATCAGATAATGCAATAACTTAACGGATCCTGTCGATTTTTGGGGACGCATAAAATCGAGAAACACAACCGTACGTGCTAATCTTTGGGGTCGCGTAAAATCAGGAAAGGTCTATAGCTTGCGACATCATGAGATGGCTTGTCTTTTTTGCGGATTGGAAGAATTGTGGCATTTTTCCATCTAGTTGGGAAGTGTTTGTTGTTTAGATACTTATGTTTGAAAAAACTATATTAAAAAAAAAATTCTCTCCGGCGGGGAATCGAACCCCGGTCTCCCGCGTGACAGGCGGGGATACTGACCACTATACTACCGAAGATTCATATTTGGGTTGAATGCGAAGTAAATGTCATATTTCTATTTTTTGTTTATATTATTTTGGCTTTCTATAAATAAATGTTCGTAAATTAAAGGATCTCCGGTTATAACACTAAATGCTTTCTAGTAACTGTTAGTTGGGTGCGTAACGAATCATATATTACGTTTTATTCCGTGTATTTAGTAAGTTAAATGCTTGGATCAATATCTGCGTACGCATACAGATCGAATATTTAAGCGTGTCTCTGGGTAGGTGCATTCCAGTGCATTCCATCAGCGCCACCAATTTCGATGGGCGGCATTTTCCACTAGACTTTTCCTTTCATATATGTATGTTGGATGTATGAATATCATGTATGTAGTGCAAATTCTCATTGGATGATATTTTTAAATAACCAGTGAGAACTAGCCCCTTTTGAAAAGTGAAGAAAGTCTAGGTAAAGAGCAAACCTAATGGTTATGAAATACATGCTTAGATATTGGATCTGTGTGCGTACGCATATAGCAAATACTGAACACGCTGCCATTGCAATATGGTAGGAAACATGCGAGCTCAGAGAGAAGCTGTCACAGTTGTTCCGCAAACGCAAATACAGTCTAAGTGAGAAAATTGTGTAACTAAAGCATATCTGTTATTACATACATATGTAATTGGTGCTTCTATTCTTTGATCTGACTGTACGCGGAAAAAGACAGGAAGCTTCTACTTCGTCCCTATCTTCTCTGTCTTTCTCTCGCATGCTTGATCCCCCACCTTACAGTGTACGTTCGGATTGGTATATAGTTCAGTGCTTGTAACTAAAAGGTTACGGCAGCCAAATCTACGCAGAGGAAGCGTGCAATGGCAACACCGACCAACGGCAATGGAAATCTCGTTGACGAGTTTGAGGAAGCTTTCCAGGTAATTGATGATAACCTGCATAGTTATTTCTAAGAGATTTTTATACGGCTGTAGAGCATCTTGCTACATGCAAACACCTCTCAATATTAAGAAACCGGAATTTAATTACTCATTTCATTTGACGTTAGCAAGACAGGATTCTAGAGCATAATTTCAATCTATTAAAACCTAATTTCAACTTGCATATTATAAATTTGCGGAAATGTAAGTTTGTGCCTTTGATTTTGATGAACTATATATTCTGTAATTAACAGCAATGCCTTAACATCCTAACGAAGGATGAGAGTCTAGGAAGTAACGGTATTGGGACCTGTGGTGGTTTGGCTGTTGACAAAGATGAAGCTCGTGGAGAAGTCGAGCAAGTTACATTAAGGTTTATAGACCTTGCTCGACAAGTAGAAGCATTTTTTCTACAAAAGAGATTTCTTCTTTCGGCTCTCAAACCAGAACTAGTCGTAAAAGAAGATATTAGTGACCTGAAGCTTGAATTAGCCAGGAAGGAAGAACTCATTAAGAGGCATTACGACAAAATAGCTGTATGGCAAAATCTTCTTGCTGATTTACAAGGATGGGCAAAATCTCCTGCACAAGGACCAGCACCCAACGGTAAGAAGGAGAAGAAAATCCTTTCTTGGCAAAGGACATTTCTTTATGGATGCCGTTACATGTATAGGTCTGGCAAACGGTAGTCAAGGAGGCCAAGGCCAACAAAGTGGTAACGGTGGTGGTGGATCTACGATGCAGCAACAGCAGCAGCAACAACAACAAATTCTCCAGCATCAACAACAACTTCAACAGCAACAACTCCAGCAACTCCAGCAGCATCAAATGCAACAGCAACAGCAACAACTCCACCAACAACAGGTATTTAAGTAATACCGTTAGAACCACCCATCAAGTTTCAACTTAGAGGTAGACGCGATATCAGAGATATAGATGTTCCTTGCAAGGTGCCAAAATGAAAGGAAGTAATATACAAGACATAAAATGGGAATAAGCAGAAATTACGTGAAAGAACCGCGCTGCGGTACACAATAGATATATGGAATCGGGAGACAACTGTAAGCATTATCTTCCGATAGAGCATTGAATTACTTCGGCCTTCCTGTAAATAGATGTTAATTTGATGAAATTCTAATGCCTATCTGTCATTCGTATCATTGTACCGCGCAGTCGATCACATCTCTGATGAGAAAAATCATGTATTTTATTATTATTCTGAGTTGTTACGAGCCAGCATCGTTCGTCATTTACGCTACGTTCTTGTAATAACCATTAAGACTTTGATATACGTGTATATACGTGTATAGTGTATAGAGAGTAGCCGTTAAGTAAGTCCTTGCGTTCTATTAGTAAAATTGTGCAAGTGCACGTACTTTGAGAGAGAAGGAACACAGGACCGAGTAGTGGAGTGAGAAAAAAAAACAAAAATGAAAGATATAATAAGGAAAGAGTGAAAAGGAGCGAAAGCGACGTAGCGAATGCAGTGTTGGGACTACCTAGAGGCTACCCTGAGATTTCCTCGAACCGATTGTACAAGTGCAACGAATGCAAACTGTTGCGTAAAATCAGTGCCTTATAGAGAAGTCCTACCGTAAAATCGTATACTGTAATAAGATGCAAGATTGGAAGTGCTCTTATCGTTTTGACGCGAGGGACGCAGGCATGATTTGAGACTTGCGAAGCCCTTTAAACGATGATGGGAGGGTTTTCAAACACAAACTATATTATTATTATTATTCTGTACCGAAGAAAAATCTTAAATACGATAGAACGTTATAATTAGACTCTTAGAGGGGTATGGAGAAACGGTGCCAAAATAATTAACGTGGAAATGTGTACAAATGCCTAGCCAAAAATATAATAAATCTGATAAAGACAATAATAAACAAAGCGTAGGGGAGTGATTAAAAAACTACGGCAGCTTTTTCTAGCGTTACTACAGCATCCTATGGTAACCCTGCATATATACATATATAAATATTAAAAAGCACAAATTAAAAAGCACACTGAGTGACTATATAGACGCGCGCAACGCACATCAATTATAAAAACACAAAGTTACACGCACTGACTTAGGTGTACGCGATTTATCCAGGTGCAAAGAGAAACACGTAGATCTCTAGTAGAAATGTTTTTGACTTGCGATCATATTTTAGTATGTGAGTTTTGTCGTTGAATAATAGCGTTTATTATTTTCTTCCTATATTATTTAAATCTCTCTATGTCTTCTTCGACGATGTACTCTTGTGCCGTCGTTTTTTTTGTACTTTTACAAAGTTATTCTTTAAGTCCCTTCGATCACTCTTTTTTTTTCTTAATTCACATAGTTCTATTTATTTCGCATCCGTACGTTTTCTTCGTTCGATCAGGCGGTATATACTTTCTGCATGTACATACGTATGCATGCATTCTTGTGTTTGCACGACGGAGAAGAAGTTAAAGGAATTTGGCGAACCATTTAAAAATATAAAATTCTTAACGAGTTTGATAGCGTCGCGTTCCGCCGTGCAAATATTTTGGTGTATTTTTTTTCGGACGTACTAAGTAGGTCTCCTTTTTAATATTATAGATAGTAGAAGCCTAACGATACGCGGATTCGTGGCTGTTCCTGATAAGGAGTTGTTCATGGGTTTACGCATGCCCCACTTATGTTGTCATTACATGCAAGTAGATATCTCTAGAATAAAACTCTGTTCACGGTGAAACATTGTGCTTTCTTTCATTCACCTCGCCTCACCAAATGCCTCAGTCCTTTCTTCCCGTGGCTTTATAGTTTTCTGCCAAATCTGTCTGTCTGTTCGTTCGTCTTCTTCTTGTATCTACATGCATGCGTGTCGAGTGCCTTCTATTAGAACTTCTAGATCTTGCCAGGTGCAACTGAGAAAGTAGCTTGTGACCAATCACACGAACACAAATTTTGGTACAGCTTTAACGATGTAGTTGATTTCAGTCGATCATCTAGTACCACGAGTAATTATAATGCTCAATTAATGTTTTATGATTTTTTGAAATTACGTTTATTCGATAAAATTCAGTTTTGAGATTCGCAAGGAATTGCATGTTGCGCAAATCTCCCTCAAGGAAAGCACAGTCACACTGACTGAATCTTGGTACTGAATTTAACGTTACAGGTGCAACAGGGAACAGGTGCACCTCCTCCATCAAGTTTACAAGGAGTCGGCGTGTCAGTGGGTCAACAAGGAATGTTCATGGCCCAAGGAGGTGTTGGCGTAGCTGGCAGTCGTGCCGCGGGTTTCCCCGTAGGAGGTGTAGGCAGCGGCTCGCTTCAGGGACCTCTGGCTTTTCTGGAGAAGACAACGAGCAACATAGGGATGCCGGAGAGGAGGAGTTGACGCGGAAGGGGGAGGGGGCGGGGCAGAGGTCGAGGAAGAGGCCGAGGACGTGGTCGAGGAGGAGGCGGTGCTTTACCACCTCCACCGCCTCTACTTGATCCCTCGGATCCTTCGTCTTATGCAGCCGCCGCCGCTGCTGCAGCTGCAGCCGCAGCTGCCGCAACGGCGCCCCTTCCCCCGCAGCAGCAACAACCGCCGCCGTCCTGCACTTAAGTAAATAAATCTAGATGCGACCGCGAGTGACGTCATACCAAATTCCTGGTGAGACTCAAGTGATAACCTTACGGTCGTACGAATTATTCGAATATAAGTGGCATTCAAAGTTCAGATATACCGTACCGAGTAAATCGGATGGTTTATTGGGACATCAACTTGGCCAATTGTTCCTTATTGGAATTCCCGAATTATTTAGCTAAATACGATTAACGCATTTGTAGAAATATTCATGAGGATGCGCGAATCATTGAACGAACGCGAGTGCAGTATCAATTTATCCTTTCCTTCTCTCATTGTTTCGTTGCTGCTCTCAAGTGCTTTGGTAATTTGAAAAAGAGTTCACTTGGGATGCACTGACAATGACAGCAGAGAATTAATAAACGATGGCTGCTAGATAACTTGTAAAGATATCGACGCAGTGGATATGTACATAGATAATGCATTTAATGAAATGTCGAAAATTTGATATGTATATAGAATTAGTAATGGGCAGTCGTATGCATTATATATATAAATATAGGTATATATTTCTATTCTTAAGCGATTATTGTACTTTATCTTATTTTTACGTAACCGACGCAATTCCTATTGTCATGCGTAATCTTCACACGACACGTTTCATACGAAGGATCCGTATTGTCAATAAAAAAGGATATAAGTATCGAGTGGATGGCTACTTACTTTGTTCGGCTTTAACACGTTTATTACACTGATAGCTTTGACATATTGTTATAAACATGACTCCTTCCTCTATCCACCTGTACAACGCTATACTATTATACAATTGGAAATAGGTGCAGTGAAAGCTCCCAGGCACTATTGTTACAAGATACATAAATGTGGCGAGGAGTACGGCATTACGTCGATACCTTTGATTTTAACGTGAGAAAAAGATAAAGAAATTTCTTAAGAATACTCAGAGAGTCTGTTTTGCTGTACAAGAAGGAAGAGCATCGGAATACGTAATAAATGCCTCGTAATAAAAAGCAATCGATTTCGTTGAAATAGAAAATCGAGAAAAATAAACTGATTAACATCTGGCTAATGGCGGTTTCTTAATCTACGTGTGCATACGTGTATATGCGTGGGTGTATCATTATATAATATAAAAATAATGAGGCACACGCAGTAGGTCCTTACTTATCGGGATAGTTGCAAGCTTAAGCTATCTGCTGCAGAAACTGTATGAGGGTACGGGTTGGGCGGCCTGTCATTCCTGGCGGTAAATATGGCAACTCCTCGTTTCCTGGCCCCATTACTCCAGCGATGTCCAAGTGCATCCAGGGCGTGTCAGTGCCGGCAAATTCACGGAGGAAGCCTGCTGCATTACAGGAACCGCCGCCCTTGCCTTTGCCGACATTATTCACGTCTGCGGCTTTCACAGATTCTGTGAATTCGTAAAGGATATTTTATATCGTCATTTGATATGCATAATCGGACGGACAAAGAAAAAGGAAAATGATGTTACTCGTCATTTTATCGTTGTAATGTTGCCACAGGGGAAATCTCCAAACGCGATCGCCAGTAATTGTCCCGGCGTCTTTCAACTTCTCGTAAAGCTCGCAGCAGTTGGAAAATACACCAGTGGCAGCGCCTCCTAGAGCGATTCTCATAGCACCAGTCAGAGTCGCAATGTCTAAGATGAATCTGTGCGAGAAATAAGAGTTTTTTTATTATAATTAACAGCTAACGATTAATAGGATATCGGGAAATGGGTGCAAGTACTTTGGATGAAATTCCTGAGCATAGCAAAGTGCGTCAGCCAAAATGAGTCTGCCTTCTGCGTCAGTGTTATCCACGATGATGGTTTTTCCATTCATTGCAACGACCACGTCCCCGGGCTTGGTGGCGGTTCCGGATGGCAGATTCTCAGTGAGAGGAATTAGCCCGACGACATTTATATTCAATTTTAGCTCAGCAGCTGCCTTTATCGATGCAACTACGCAAGCTGCGCCTCCCATATCAGCGCGCATTTCATCCATTTGAGCTGAGGGCTAATTTTATATCCTTATTTAATCATTTACTTTTCTCCTACGAGGTCATGTCAGTGTGAAAAAATTACCTTGATGCTGATTCCACCGGAATCAAAAGTTACACCCTTGCCCACGAAAACAATTGGTGGTACGCTTGTATCCTCTTTACCCTTGTAATTAATCTCGAGAAACTTGGGAGGCTCGACGCTACCTCTAGCTACGCTCAAGAAGGAACCCATGCCCTTCTGTTCAGCCCATGCTTTGTCATGGACCGTAACTTGAACACCCAGATCAGTCAAGGTTTTGGACACCTCCTCTGAGAATATTGTAGGCGTCATGAAATTGGCTGGTGTATCGGCGAGTTTCCTTGCCCAATTTTGTGCAAGTGCCTTGATAGTACCAACTCTCCATCCTTCCCTGTTTTCATTTAAACAATATAGATGGTGTAATGAATATTAATAGTGCGAATGCCAGTTATATTCAATTGGGAAAAGACTTACTCATCTTCTTGATTGTATAATGAAATCTTTGGCAATATCTTTTGCTTTTCCTTATTCTTAAATTGTTGATAAAACCAAGAAGTGAGACCAGCACCCTCTGCTGCTGCCTCGGCATCTCCCAAAGACTCCAAGGTAATGTCTTTGATCTCAACAGAGTCCAAAGCTCGGCAACCCGCTGCATAATTAAATTGAACACTGATTATCTTATGGAGGTATTTAAAAAATGCTGGAAGACTGCCATTCATCCTCATTGGCCACAAAGTCGAGTACCTGCTGCTGCTATGCGAATATTTTCCTTTCCCTCGTGAAGTTCTTCCAACTGGTTGATCCCCAAGTTCGGTTTTCCGAGTCCAACCACAGCGACACCCGCGAACTCCGATTCGTCCAAACCCCAAAAGACCCTGGTTTCCGCCTTTTTTATTTTTGGCCCAGCTCTAGAGTGGCAGAGACACTTATTAATACTTTCAATTTATACAGGACGAACACAGTAAGGAAATTCAAGCATAAAATAGGAATAGTGGTTGGAGGACTTAATATGAACGGATTACATAATAGCATCACGTCAATATAATCAGACACCAATTAGTCAATTTATTAATTACAATAAACTGTAGCCATTTTGGACACCGATCAAACGCAATACATCATTTTTGTTTTTAAAATATGATCTAAAAATATACTATTCTTTACAACTCACTTCAGCAACCACCTTTCTTATTCGTTCATCTGTATAACTTTCTATGAATCTATATGAACTTCTTTGACCAATTAAAAACTACATAGTAATTTACAAACTAATCTCTTATAATCTACACCTTGCGGGCACGATTCCTCTTGGCTTGGATACATCGAAATTAAAGAGCGAAATTTGTTCTTCTTCTATTAAAGTTTACTTAATGAAATTTGAGCCGCAGGAGTCGTGACTAATTTTTTCAAGAACTAAATCCAGTTTTATGGGTTGGAACGTTACAATACATCTATCATCTATGTATAGCCACTAAGGAATCAGTGACTCCATCTATAGTATCTTTTTATACGTTTTTATGGAGTTTTTCATTGTATCATCAGGAAGAAAATCGCTCACGAAACATATCTTTTCTTCATGCATTTCAGGAGGTTTCGCTCACGTGATATTGTTTTCATTGATACGTACTATTGCCTTTATTATTTGACATATGTAACTTCGATTTTTAGACTGACACGTAGAGACTGGCTGACTGTCACGATAACCATAGGAACTTAGAGCGACTCTACAGAGAGCACCTACTCGTTAATAAGAGAGGCTTAACAAGAGAGTTTTTATGAAAATCATAATACGAAATAAACTTTTGAAGTATGTACTCTTCACTGCTGAAGCTATCTGCTCCTACTCGCTTATCTACATTGGCACAAACAAAATTGCTAGTATATACCGTTATTGCTTGTAAGTATAGCAATTTCTTATTCTTACATATTTATTATCTAGTTTAAAGCGTTAGGCTACTTTGACTCGAAATATACTTATATACTAATTGCATTAAGTGGGAATGATCAGGCTCACGTTATTTTCTACATTTTTGACGCTTTACGCCTGAATCTTGTTCCTCGCCTTTTCCTCACCCTCGTTAAAATTCTATACGTTTTTTTACTTGAAACGACTCTTGAAATATACATGTATTTACAGATGCATCTCCATATACGAAAAACTTTAAAGGAGAGACAACTTTTTAAATCTCAAGAACATCTACCGACTCTTGTTTAACTCGAGATGACAATAACAGAGTCGTATCGGTATAACTGACAAAAAGTAACTCGAACACGAGAATTTTCTTTACAGTATTTCCCTAGTGGAATCTTGAACTATTACGACTCAGTCGGTACTTAATTCGACATGCGAATCGAACAATTCAATTGAATTGTACCTATGCTTACTAGTGGTGTAACGCCACATCGATTGAGACTCAAGCTACATAGTTTTTGTGCACATTTCTTCTCTAAATTAGGTAGATAGATAATTAATCGTATTAGGTCAGTCTCCGAGAAACGTGTACGTACATGGAGGCCCAATAAATTTCCCATTATGAATATCGCACCATTTCATGAATACGATCTAGGATCAATGATACTTCGAAAGCTACATTCTTGCTCTCGTTATTTCATAATACATAAGTCCACGTGCTGATCGTGGATTTTGTGCTTGCTCACAGTGACGTCTTCTCAACCGCTCTCAAACTAGTTCCAGTATCTTGATGATACCCTGTGAATTTGCAGCCACCACGACATTCGACATCTGTCTCCAGCATACGGCAGAAACAAATTCATTGAGGTCCTCCTCTCTTCTTTCCTGAAGCTCGAGGACGCTCCTGACGGCGTCGAACTTGTAGGAGAACAGTTGCTTGGTGAGGCCCTTGTAATATACGTAGAGGGCATTGTTCTCCGATCCGCAGGCAACGTAATCGCCATCTGTAGCAAGACCCACGAAATTCTTCTCGTTCACGTGGCCGACGAAGGAGCGTAGACAGTGTGGATTATTGATGTTCCACATTTTGAGCTGGGAATCCGTACTGGCCGAGACTATCTCCTCCTTGTTAATAAACTTCACGTACGATACGGCCTTACGGTGGCCTTTGAATATGCACAGAGCTTCCTTCATGTTACGAAGATCATAATAATGCACGCAATGATCTGCAGACCCAAAGGCCAAGTGGCACGAGCTTCGTGGATTGAACTTCACGCAACAGACGTTGGCTTTGGCCTCCAACGATGCTACGGAATGATCAATATTGAGCGACCAGAGCTTGACTCTTGCATCGTCGGAACCTGAGGCTATGAGTCTTGTGTCTACGTCATTAAAGTCAACTGACCAGCATCTCTTCTCGTGCTCCTGAAACGCTTTGGTCCTTTGACCAGTTGCTGCGTCCCATACTGTTACGGTTCCTTCGTAATCCGAAGACGCTAACATACCCTTATGATAAGAGTTCCAGGACACACACGATATCTTTGAACTTGAGACCATTTCGACGCATGGATAATGAATATCCACGGTATCCCTTATGACGGCGCCATAATCAAAAACTTTTATGCGTTTTGTGACACCGGCTATGGCAAAGAATTCGTTATCCTTATCGAACTCTATGCTAGACACGATAGTCGAGTTATTGAAGATATCTGAAGAGTAATTGAGCGTGGCCAGCGGTCTCAAGGAATTGTACCTGGAGAATTTAACGAGATTCTCGCGGAAGACGTCGAGGCCAGAATTTTTGCCGTGACTCGTCTCGCTTTGTGCCGATGTCTTAGTCTGGCCGAATAATAATTCTTTTGCTCGTGAATCAAAGTAACACTGCACGAAATCTTCAAAATGAGCGTGCATACGTTTTCTGCGTACAGCTAAGGTAGAAGTGGTTGCGTGGTCGTTTACTTTATCATTAGCAGCTAAATTCGAAAAGGCATCGTTTCCACTTGCCGCTGCTGTCTCATTAGGTTTCACCATATTTGAGTCAATAATATCTATCAAGTCGATCATTTCTTTCCTTATGGCCGACACTTGAGCGGTGTCGTTTTCGCTAGATGCTTTTAAGTCCTCCACTTTTGGACATTTACTCTGAACGTCCCTGAGGATGCTTTCGACCTCTTCCATGTCCTTCTTGATCAAGGCTACTTCCTTTTGCAGCTGATTCTTTTGCTCTTCCTTCTGCTGCAAGAGATGCTTGAGAAACTCGTGGAGGAGTTTATTTTGTGCCGCACAGGATTCTGCCTCCAAGAGATGCTTCCTTTGCGTGAGGACTTCCAGCATTACGTTCACGTCGGGTAGAGTCAGATTGGCACTTTCTGCCGCGACGAAATCTCTTAGGCCGTCGCAAGGTGGCATCGAAAGATCAGAGCCCATGACACCTCGACTTCTATCGCCGCTTCGCGATGATCCCAACTCGGCAACACCCTTGTCTCGCATTTTGTACTTCGAAACAATCTCATTGAGCAGAAAATTTGGAAAGATGTCCTGCTGGCCCAAGGTAAAGCTACATTTTGGACAGCGGCCATTTGCTTCGAGCGACTTGGCGATGCAGCGGTAGCAAAATGTATGACCACATCTTGTTATGTGCGCTTCGTCTATAACTTCGAAGCAGATTGGACACAGGAAGTCATTATTTTTGTCCTCTAGAGTGCCACTTATCCCGTGGAGCACATTTGTAGATTGCAAATGTCGTTTCGTTGTTCTTCCACGTTCCATTGACCCGCTGCTACTCCCTGCGCCACTTCCATTACCAAGTGCACCTCCACCGGCGGTCGACATCGCTCTGATATTTCTGATATATCGCGTGTTTTTTATCTTGATGCCTTCCGATCTCACAGCTTAATTATGAATTCCATAACACCTCTTACGTAACTCCAGGAAAATCATTCATATGCAATTCTCGTTTGTGAAACCGGTATTTTGAGAAAAGATGTAATTTAATCGATCGGCACGATTTAATTTTTGTTAACATGGAGAGGGATTCTCTTATCAATGCTTCTGCGCCATGTCCATGCTTCTTATCACACATGTAACGTTACCGCTCGGCCTAGTCTCCCCTGAAACAATCAAAATAATGCCAGTGAGCTCGTGGGATCTGGGTCTAACTCGATTTCTAGTTTTCACAACGAAAAACATTCTAGTAGGTCTCGCACGAGACGACTGTTGATAAGCAGTAGTAAATGTTGGGTGAAGCTCAGGCAGCATTATAATAATTGTTTCAGGCTGAAAAGGCAAATAAAATATCTAATACTTAGGTGCGACTACTGAGTATGTAGGAGCAAGTATGAGTTGTGCATCAGTGAACTTTATTAACGAGTCATTTAAAAATGTGTATATATTCCCAAATGTATTATACTAACGAGCTAAAAATATTAACCAAATATAATTCTGAGGTAAACGATATGATTCTTGATATAAATACAACTTCACCACATTTTTATGTTCAACGTGCAATGCACAAGTATAATTACTCCAGAATTATCCATATCTTATCAAATATTATACAATGACAAACATAGCTGATTGATAATTTTACTGAGACTTACAGGCAAATATTTTTCAGTAGTTTTCCATTGACTTTCTCATTGTACCTTGCTGCAGTAGGAGTCAACGCAATACCATCCTTTCCCTCTGCTTCGTAAACCCCAAGCACTAATCCTTTCTGTAATAATCAGTCATGAATACATCAGGACAAAGATATTAGAGGTTACATTGAATGTTTCATATTTCAAATAGTAAAAATGACACTGGATCAATATATCTTGTCTGGAGAATGCACAGTAAGCTAAGAAAGGGAAACTATTTCTTATCCTGAGAAGCTCTCATTACTTAAACCTATAATTATAGCGTGTTCATGATTTGTCGCGCAATACGCACTAAATTCAAGTAAACATTCAAAGTATTTCAAATATGAAGAAACGAAAGAACAAGATCTATAAAGTGCAAAGGCGGTAACGCCGCGCTACAATTTCTATGAATAGTGAAAATTTATGAAAATAATCACCTTCATGGTCGAGCGGGTGCAGAAGTAACGTAATTGTGAATGTCCGTAATGTAATCCCTCTGTTCTTATAAGAAACAATGCCATAATTTGCTTACGAGAGCATTTAAGTGGCCTGTATTGCTGAGGCAGACCCCTCCACTCCCGAGCAATGTTCAATGGGCGGCCATAACGGATCTCGAATCTCGATTACGCCATTGGCTCCCGCGCAAGAGTTCGCTATATACTGGTACAAATTTTCAATTTAGGAACTTGCACATTTAATACTACAGGAATAAGTAATAACCAGAATATAATTTCTATAAAAACTATTCTTGTTAATCTTGTAAATTAATAAGAAATCTCTCTGATAACTTTCATTATAACCTTATATTCCTCTGAAAATAAAAGAAGCAATACCGTTGTTACTTTGTCGTTAAAAATAAAAAATGCAATCTCCAATGCATTTATTTTGTACCTACTTTTAGATTCTATAAATTATAACTATAATATTCGGTGTTTATGTAGCTTCGAGGATAGCACAACAGCTTACTTGGTATACTCTTCAGTAGAATGTGAGTGACAGAGGTTTAAAGAAATTTCTGAAATTTGAATTATGTCGACAAAGAGATATTGCTAAACAGGCTCCTCCAAAACTTCTGTACTAGTTTCAGCATATTTTCTGTACTCACTGTGCCCCCTGGCCATCAGGCACAAATACCCATAAGGCTGACCTTTTTTTAACAGTATCTCCTCAGTGATTATGTTTTATTAATTGTCATAAAATACTAACTCGTAGTATTATATTCTTTGTACAGTATTCGTCGAAGGTAACACATTTTTGTTGAATTATTGAACGCATCAATATCTTATACTAATGGTAAATATATTTAAAATGTGAATGCATGTAAAGAATCTCAAATATTTCCGCTCATGACTGAATGTTCATAATCAACTGAGAAAATGCGCCATAGGATCTTCATCGCGTTTACGTTTCATTTGATAAGCTTCAATTTCTTCGGCAGAAGGTTCCTTGGCTTCATACATGCTATTGTATGGACGTTTTCGCTCGTCCATCTTCAACAATTTCTCTGCTTCTTTTTGATTCTTCAATTCTTTTTTCAACGCCTCCTTTAACTTACTCTCCTCCTTTTCCGCTTTTCTGATACTCCTACGTTTCTCCTTTTGTTTACGCTTTTTATTCCTCTTTTTAGCCTTGCTAGCTTTTATCTCTGGTTTCGTCTTCGTATCATCCTCTTCCGAAGATGAATCGCTCGAGGAATCTTCATTTGACGAATTGTCGTGACAAACAACTTCCGTCTTCCTTTCATCATTTTCATGTTCCTCCTCCTTCTTTGTTTCTTTACCACTATTTGGAATACTATCATTACTGGTGTTTGCTGTTTCGGAAGCACGAATTCCAGCTACTCCAGTGCAATAAGAATTTTTTATGAAAGAATGACAGCATTTGTAACCCCAGCTGCCTGCTTGCCAGTAAGATCCCCAAACTGATGTATGATTATTAGGAAATATCTCTTCTTCATATTTTGATCTAATAACCTGCCTGTCTTGGCCTTTAATTATCTGGAAGAAAAATATAATTATTTAAAATATCACTCTACAGCAGTTAAATTTCAAAGTATTTTATAAAGTTTTAATATTATACTTTTCCATATCTGGAGTATTCCACGTAATTTTCCGTTTGTGCAAGAAGAAGCGATGTCGGTGGCGCGTCCAGATGTTCTTCACCGCCATAACGATCTATAACACTACCTCTAGCTTTGTCTTTTAACTCATCTCGCTTTTTATCGTATTCCTGTTTGAGTAGCTCCAGTTTTGTAGGTTCCGCGAGTAAATGAACATCGACACCACGTTCATGAGCCTCCCACGCAAACAATTGAGCGGTCGCGTGCTGTTGCGTATCTCCTGAGAATCGAACAAAATTTTCTCCCTTGTAATCCACCCTGAAAAAAGTTCAATAATATACTATCTAATAGAATATCTAAGATATAGATTGATTGGATTTTTCCTACATACTCTTGTTCGGTTCCAACATATGGATTATCCCTCATGGATCTCGTTTTTGGATCGTAATATGCTGAATTTGGATCCAAATTGCGTAGATACTTAGCTGTGTCTTCACGAATTCTTAAATTTCTCACAGTAATACGTTGTTTTGAATCGACTTTAGTTCCTGGCATGTCAACCTCATCTACATATTTATCTTCATCTTTATCAGAATCTTGATCATCGTTTTCTTCTGCATTAAGTTTGTCTGCACGCATTTGTCTCTTTGCTTCCTCAATCTTTTGATATTCTTCCACAATTGCTCTGTGCTCAGCTGGATCATAACCAGCCCACCGATCCCTTTTGCCATCATAATCCACAGACAATTCAGGTTGAACAAATTCGTCAGGTGCAATATCAGTATTTGTAAATTTTGCTCCTACTTTCCGTGGCCTTTCCATACAATCTTTTCGTTTATGCGTCATAGCACCACAATTTTCACAAGCTCCTTTCCGATATTTGTGCACTACCTTACTTGCATCTACACCTCGCTTGTACCATTCATCTAACTGGTTATATTGTTTTTGTTTTTCAGGCTGTGGTCTTTGATGTTTTAATGTAGGACCCTGTAATTTAACACATATATGTATACCATATTTCTACAAAAAACGAAATTATACAAATTACAGTTCTCTTGGCACGAAAGAACTACTAGTAAAGAAGATAAACCTTATGCAAATATGTGTATGACAGTACTAGGTACACAGACTTGCTACAAGTCTTATTTCAAACACAAAATACACAGGGGTTGACTCTTTTTTACAAATAGTCTTCTGCTCTTAGTAATATAGAAAACATATCAAATTGTGTCATACCTGTGCACCAAAGTACCATGGTGTTGCACTAATATATTGCGGAATATGTGGATTGATATCTTTTCCTTCCTCGTCAACTGCAGCTGGTGCAGTACCAGCTTTTCTGGCTTCTTCTAATTCCTTAGCTTTTCTCCAATCTTCTCTACTTTTTTTCCTGGGCTCATCTTCAAAAGTACTCTTGTTTTTCAATATTTGAGACACTGGAACGTTTGTCAAGGGACTTGCCATTTCTACAAATTTGCAATACAACCCATACAACTGTCTTACGCACGGTTGTTTTACGCATTAGAACTTTTCACACTCGTATAGGTTAGGTTACAAAAAGTCATCAACGACAGCTGATGGCCTGAACTGGCCTGAAGAGTGGCACCATCTACAAATCTCCGTAGCTTAAAGCCCTTCGCACCTGGGGGAGGGAGTACTAGATTTTGATTGGTTGGTTTCCTTCCGCTTCCGTCTTACGTCGTTACGTTATTCTGTATTTGAAGAACTTTACGCCCGTTTCCTCTGACGTGTGATTTAAGCCTGGTTCAATTTTTTAGATATAGTTTTAAGATAGGGTAACCAGAATTTAAGCTTCTATTAATGTCGGACGAAATAGGCATTAAAGATTTTATAGTGTGTCAGTTAGTTATCGATGGTATTAATGTTAGGTGTGCAGGAGTACGTTTAGAAACTTGATTAAAGTGCAATCTGGTATTGTTCTGTATTTCTCGTTATAACGCTGGTAAGAAAAAGATACAACGTACCAAAATTATCCGAAGTAAGGTTTCTGAACGCGACTCAGCTGTTCTCGAATAATTAGGTTTGTTTATTCTAGCATTTGTAAGTGCTCTGAATTACTTTAGATGTTTTCGAAAATGAGCTGACAGCAATCGCTTCCTTTCTTCTTTACCTTATAGCTGCCTCCTAGCTGACAGTGCTAAGAGCATCAATGTTTCTCTATTGATTGAATGTACTCGATCAAGGCACAATGATAATCTCAGCGCCGTTGATTCATTTTCTAACATACCTATAGTGTTTCGTAGCAATCGAATATGCTAAAACGAACATACACATAGGGTCCTTGTATTTCTTATATGCAATCTCAGGAAAAAGTAATTTTTGTAACGCAACGGCGCGTTATGAATACAGGTATGTGCGACACATTTCACGAGAGTGTCACTCTGATTCAGCCACGTACTCTGGATTCTTCTTTTTACCCCTTGATGACTTTATTTTACCGTGGGACATCAAGTACAAGGTATTTTGAGGTTACATTTTCCACTCAGCATGATCATTCCTAATCACAAGCGCTATTAAAATCCCTTTTATTGCTTGAGGTTTTCTCGCGATTCTCGTCGGATTCAGTAGGAAGGAAGGAAGGAAACACAATTGGACAACTAATATGTATATTTCTTGCATTATTATAACCGTTATACATAACGTTATTACAATATACAAACATAAATCTTAATATCTCATTCATTAACATCTTCACAACACCATTACAATGTATTCAATAATCAAATTATCCCTCGAACTCGTGATTGTTTGCATCGCGTTTTTATCAGATCCCTCAGTTTCCTTCGTTTTCTCTCTATATACAAGACTTCTTTCGCAGAAATTATTATGTACACGGGTAATAATTTACGTGGATTCTCACCTCAATCCTTATGACCCATAACATACCGCGATATATCGCACTAGTCGCGATACTAATGTCGCGTACAGCTCTAGAATCTCTGGCAAGAAAATTTCAAAAGTTTACGCTCGAGGGAAGCGAAATCGGAGTAAAAGACGGATCTGGCAGATTAATGTCCAAATTTTACAAATTACGTATTCGAAAAGGTAAGATCGTTATGGTACCAATGGCTTATGTGTCCACCGGAGTCAAACTAGAGTTGAAACACATTTAATTTATATACAGCATACGTATTTCGTTTCTCAATTCGTGTACTGTTTATTAATACAATGTATTTCAACTCTTGTTCGACTCCGATGGAAACAGGCACACTCGATGACAATTTTGGACGCTCTCGTGCCCCTCTGTTTCTCGATTTTTTGTTCTCTCGATAATTCGCCTCTTTCAGGCTCTTTAAAACACGCCTTTATATCGCACGCTGCACGCATTGGCATTCGTTGTATCCATATTACGCGCTTCCACAAATGATTGTTAACAATGAGCTGTACATAACTTCGTGTACACGCGCCTTTAATAACGTTTGATTCGCTCCACTGGCAATAAGAAGGCGTCTTTATTTTGGCGCGATTTCTATCGAAAGTCGCATTATACAACTAATTCATAGCATTATAAGTTACCAATTTAAAGATTGCCATTGAAATCCATTTCAGACGTATTCTTACGAAGACGTAAAAGCAAGTAATAAACAATTATAACTCGAAACGAAAGCATTATTTATGGGTTTAAATGAAAATTTAAGAACTTTTTTGTTACACAGACTTTCTTGATTCATTCGAAAAGTGGAAATTCATGCACAGAGGCATTGACGCACAAACAACGCAACACCGATTCACACGACCATTCGTATTCGTTGTCACGCAGCATAAGACAGAGAATAATTTCGTTTTTCAATTACACAAGACATCTTACACAGCCCTCATGTTTACATTCACATATTTACCACAATGAGTATACGAGATTATCCTAGAGCGATTCTCATTCGCATTTCTATAGGCCCTGGGCGTAAGGCAACTCAACAAAGCTATAAATATAACAATAAACGGAAACGTCATTTAGAAAACGAAACCCCTTATTTTAATTGCAATCTCGAAGGTTTCAATTCAGTATGCCCCATGTAGAGAAAAAAAATGTAATGTCATTAAAGTCGTTTGTCTAATTGAACGAATGTACGACGCGAATGTACATAGTTTCTCATTTGATTTATAAGTTCTAGTTTTTTCTTGGGGTCCTCCTATATTATATATGTGTGTGTGTATAATGCAATGTATAACTTTATCAAGATACCGGAAGTGTAGCGAGTACAGCACGAAGGGCATCAACGTTTTTATTACTTTTAACTGAGTAACGAACGCTGAGTGACTGTTCAATATCATTGGAATCCACGTGCATCTTCAATTATTATCTTTTTTATCAAATCACCAAATATCTAATAATAATCGCGTCATGGTCATTAAAAGATTTTTATTTCATCATTTTCTTTCATTAAATTTATTTATATTTTTTTAAAAGTGGTTCGCATGTCTCACGTAGTTGCAGCGAAGAAGCACGATGGCGACTGTGCGACAAAAGGAGGTTAACGTGCATAGGCGCGAATGCTTCTTTATTGTCCGTTGCTCTATCGGAGTTACTTTCTTTGGCGCGTTTTAAACGCGTCAATCTTTTTCTCTTATCTTTCCTTCCCCACCAATACTTCGGCTCTATTTTTCCTTTTTTCCTTCGATTCTCACGCAGTCTTCCGTTCTTCGTCGCTCTCTTCGTATTATGATTTTTCGTGCGGAGAAACAAAGAAATACGACGACAGCCGACTGCTTCAACGTGGCGATGAAGAAACGTAACACCATACTTTTTACATCTACCTACTCTCTTCATTTCTCGTGAGGAAATAGAAACGAGCCCGTTCGCCGCGTTCACGAAGGCGTCTATCTTTCCTATGATGCAGCCCATATTGTTCGGCCCGCGGAAACGATTTCACGTAGGACGGTTGTAGTTGGCGTTGAGTCAATAGTGCGTAACTAGTACGTATAATATATATATATATAACTTCAATATAGAAAATCGTCCATTAAGAGGAACGATAAATGCATATAGCGTGTGATAACTAACAGGGGTTTTCAGCAGGTTGCTAGCTTGTCAACAGAACCGATATAGATTCCTATGAAAATCTAGTACACTATATGCCAGATGAGACACGTTACAAAATTCGACCATGAATGAAATGCTGGTGAAAAAAAAAAATCACTCATCAATTTAATCCTTATTATTTCCTCTCCGTGTTTCCTATGGATAGAATCTACAGTGATTCACTTATCGAGATGCCAGTTTGCACGCCTAACCATACGCTAAAGGGAGTTGACGGTTGAAGATAATTTCCTGAGTTTACAAAGGTGCGATATGAAAGTTTTCGAAGAGCTGAATAAAAACGGTGCGAAGAGTTTATAGTCGCGTCAGAAATGGAAAACCATTTGGACGACCAATAGCTTTGTGACTTATTCTGTGCATATATTTGCGATCAGCTAGATTCACTTACAATTAGACAGTACTTGCATTATCATACGTAGAATACGTTTCCTCGTCGGTATTACGTGACTTGAACGTTACTAATAATACGCGACGGCATTGGCACGTTATTCCTGTATTAATGGTAGCATCATAATCATGCCTATAAACGCATTATATAAACAATTGACAACAACATTTTGACTCACGTTGTACGTACCTTGATAACCGTACGTACCATTATTTTATATCCTAGTATGTTTATCTGCACTTTGTTTATACGCTCGCTCGTCTCACTGTGCCGGAATTTATGAAAAATTTTCTGCGCATGCGCGTACCTCTCGAGATACTTGTTGAGTTTATTATTCGCCCTAATATCAAGGCGCGATGAATTTTAACGACTTAACGAAATCCGCATTGACAATATCGAGTATTTATGAATTTAAATTTCATCCTTCTTTTCCATACTTATTTATTTACTTTTTAGACACGACCGCATGAAATACCCGCGAGTGCCCTGTGCATTCGCCATTTACAAAAACAAGAGGAATTTACGCGTATGTGCACTCAACGATTTTAGAGAAAATTCCAAATAAACGGGTAAACTGATATGACCGAGATTTATAGGTTATACCAAGTTCCTGATGTGGATGGGGGACAGCAATGTTTGAAGGTGCGCTGCACGTTCGATTTCAATAATGCGCATGCGCATACCCACAATACATTACGCCCTTCGCATACAAAATAACGTAACAACTTAAGACGTAAGCGTAAGGAAACCAACCAATTAGAATCTAGTAATCCTTCCTCCAAGGGGACAGAAGTAGATTCTGATTCGTTGGTTTCCTTACGCTTATGTCTTACGTCTTTACGTTATTTTGTGTATGAAGGGCTTTACTGTTTTGAATTTATACGCGCGAATTTTTGTTTTTGAAATTTAAAACAAACGGGTAAACCAATCGAGCTTAAATTTCTAGATGATAGATTATCAACCTTCGGATATAGACGGATCAGCAACTTTTCAAGCTGTCTGGAATTCCCAGTTTCAATAAGACGCATAAAAGTAATTTAGAGAATTCAAATAAAGCAGCTTTCGCTCGATAACTAATTTCAAAACTGTTTCATATACGGCAATAGCATCCATAAATTTCTTATTAATGTTAATGCACAAGACACGACCATATAGTAATATCCAATCGTGCCTCAAGGCAAACCTATTTGCCCCAAAATTTGGTCCAAGCTTTACCTTCAGCCAAATCCACAATACACGTATTACAAGTGTTACACGGTACAAGTCATGCCGCAAAGTTAAATTAACCAATCGATAATCGAATAGTATCTCGAATATTTTACGCACGTAATTTACACGTGCCACGATACGCGTCATAAAACTTGACGCTGAAATATTTTATTCTCCCTATCGCGAGCGAGCCACTAAAGACTAGACAATCAATAATCGATCGTGCCCATATTCAATGATATCACGAACGTCACCTTTAAGTTCAACAATTACGTGTTAAATTCTGAAGTCGACAATATCCAGCCTTTGCGCATCTCTTCCCCCGAATTTCGAGGCTGCACGTGTTTACAATTCGTTCCTCGAAGCTCGAGATTGCGGACGAAGATAAGCCCTCACAGAGTGAGCAGCTTTCCTCGCACTTCGCATCACTTTTATATACATATACTTCCTTATAGACACGGCATGCCTTTCTACGAAATACTAAATACGACTGTTGAGCTTAATACGTGCTGAAGTGATTCATCCATGCAGTTGGGCACAGCGTTGACACGTCGTATTTTTGGATGCGTGCAGACCTCAGGCGGCCAGTTGGCCAGTGTGCGACAGTTGTGTCGTTCCAGTTGCGACGCCGCCGAACCTTCCATTCGAGAATTCGAATGATCAAGGTGGAACCGTCGTGTTTACAGGCACGGAGGAATCCCGGTTGAGCGAATTCAACAGCTCCTCGTTCTCTTTGCGAACTGAAACATATACGCATAACACATGTAAATAGGAATACTGCCTTGGGATATCAGTATGAAGTTTGGAGGTTAGTGCAGGCGGAAAGTTCAGTGAGTTACGTTATTGTTAGGTTAGGTCGAGGAGGAGGACGAAATAGAATTTTATTGAGTTAAACATTGGATAACAGGGTGAAATAAATCGTGGTGCACGTGCGAGATCAGGTACAGTAGGTATACGAGTGAAAGGGCTTTCGAAAGGGCCATCTGCTTACGACTTTAAATGTAAAGGAATCCCCTAGATAGAATCTTTTACTCGTGGAACGACTATAGGTTATTATAACAATAGTTGGAGAACAGATAGACCGATCGATCTCATTTATTTCTCTACGTTTATACACAACTCCACGAGGTGGAGATTACTAGTCGCTAAATGACTCGTTAAATCAACTGTCACTTCCTAGTGATTGTGAAACACGGTTAGTTTTGTGATACGTTAACCTCAAAGTGTCACGACTTCAGTGTAACCAATATTTACGTTGAGCACGATGCTCGGTCAGTTCCTTAGAGCCTGTGGCTGGACTGTGGAAGGAGCTGTGGGTCAGGGTGATCACCACCACGAGAACCGATGCCACCAGAAGGAAGACAAATGTCGCCAGTATTATAATGGCGATTCTTCGATGCCGTCTAGCCTGCTCAATCTCCGCTGGACTCTTCCCCAGCTGCGGAAGCTCCTTCAACACTATGGCCTTCGTGGGACGTACCGAGTCCTTTCGACGTGCCGTGCTTGCTCTTCGTGGCTTTCCCTTCCTGCACACGCTGGCCCTTCTACCGTCGCCTGGACATTTTTTTTCTTTCTTTACTTTGATCTTCAGCCTTCGACTTAACATTGATAATGAACGAACGAATTTTTTGATTATTCATCGATATTTTTTATCGTAGTAATCACGTGCGTATCGCATAACAATAATTAAAGCATATGAGGCATTTTCTGATTCCTCTGTCAAAAGGGCATATTATGTGTCATCTCCATGAATAAAAAAATATAACGTTTCAAACCATAAGGTCGCGTGCGTTACACGCACGAGGCGCACGAGTATATCGGTAAAATATAAAATGAAATATTACCAAAACTAAAGAAGCGGATGACCTCAGAAATATGTCTTTTGATCTTCATACGGTTCTTATGAAATTTTATCTCTACAGCAGAAGAGTGACTGAGGCCACATACATTATTCCATGTTATTTGTTATGCCGTCTCAGTCACTTTTCCCCTAGGCCATTTTTTTGTGAGATCCAACTTCGTCACGCGATATCCTTAAATCGAATAATCGTAGCTCCGACTACATGGTAGCTTACTTCGTAGAGAGTAAGTAATTTCCTACCTAGTGGAGTCGGTCTGCTGTAGCTGTTTACCCTGGATCGACTTGAACGCTGAGAGGCCACGCTACATCGTCTACTGGGTGGATCGACTTCCAGGCTATGCCGATTACGTCTAGGTCGTCCAGATTGCGAGCATACGGAATTAGAACGCTGAGGACCTACGTCAGGACTTGGTGGATACAATCCGTGATAAACATGAGGCTGCAGGAATTCCGGCGAAGACTCGCGCTGATTTTCGGTAGACATGTCGTCTACATAGAATATTATACGTTCCTGGTCCAATAACTGACGATTGCGATCAAGATCCATGATGCACTTTGTCTCAGGAATTTTGGACACTCAAAACTTCAAACTCATTTTCACCATTGTGCGAGCTTCAAATAATTGTTCATCCTTTGAACATCTTTTGCACTATACATTATTTTAGGTTTATCTTTATCATTTTTTTATTTATATAACTGTAGAATGCATCACAAGTCCATGCTGTAATGTCCGTAAGATACTTTACTGATTAACGGCTTATCATTGATGTCGACTATACAGGCTCGTTAGAACCTTATGTCTCGTGCCTGTGCCAAATTGGTGTATCGTGAATGATAAAGCGGTAATGCAGCTATTATTAACGATGAGAATTGCCCGTACAGCGAACCGTAAACACATTTGCACAACTACCCCGCCCTCCCCCCTTCCTCTTATATGTGCACCTACGGCCCTTCTCTACAGCATTGCACTCACTTAGGATGCTTCCAGTCAATTTACTAGGTGCATTACGGTTCGAGCAAAGATCATCTTACGCAGCCACGGATGGAGTACGCTCCTTTCAGGTATGAAGACTTTTTCAAAGAACGTAATAGCTCGTTTAAATTGAATTGTCGTAGAGCTTTTCTTTGTATAACAATTAAATGTCTTAGTTGGCGTATATAAAATGCTTTAGTCATAGGTGGATTTTAATAATATATATTATTTATTAAGAGCCACTCCTTGTCCCAGTCTCCTCTATAAGGTCTGTGATGGCTCCGAATAACGGTACTATTCTCGACAGAATTCTAATTTCGCAAATGAAGAGATTTTGATAGTTACGAGAAATGAATATAATCGTCGACAACTGGTTTCATCGGGAAACAATTTCTAAGCGTGAAAGGGAGGAGTGTGCCCAAGAGAGTTGAGAATGAAATTTGCCTCTGGATTTAAAACTAGATTTACGGAACTTGTCGCTTTGACGGATTTCTAATTTCATGTTTAACCCTTAAATTCAGCACTCGAATGAATTTCGAACTCGTACAAGTGCGAAATTTATAGGTTCGTGACAGAGGTGTGCAATTCGAAAATTAAAGCTGGAATAATCATAGGAATTATTTTTTAGAAATTTGCGTTGACACTGATAATCAATGTTCATAAATCCAGTGTTAACATCCGAGCGCGACTCACTTCAAATCGTTAGGCAATGACCTGCAATTCGAATTATAGAAATTTTCCTAAAGTCGTTTTTCTCGTCTTGACCTGCACTTAAAGGGCTTCGACTCTGGCTTGTCGATGCAGCAGTGTGTATAGCACTTTGGTAATTATAAATACAGTGAATTTTTGGAATAACTTGCAAAGCGTCAATTTTTCTTCCACTTCGCCTCGCACTACCGTAAACAAATGTGTAAACTGAAAAAGATAAGCGGCGCGAGACGTCCGTGTGGACGATACCCTTGGGTTTATTGCGTCGCCTATTTTTAGCTACGGATCTAGCAGACCACCGATCCGCTTTACATGGCCGTCTCGCGCTCCTACACTATTGGCCAGTGAATATTCTATATGCGCTATACTGTATATTGTGTCGATAAATATACTCGGCCAAATATTTAGAGATCCCTCGCCTGGCAGTCGCCCGTCATTATTTAACTATCCGCGAAAAATAAATTTACGTGACTCTCCCGTGTCTACTTTGGTGATTCCGTAACTCCGTATTTCCTCCTAAATATTAATGGCAGACAGATACATACGTTCGTCCGCTGTCGTACAAGCAAACCAATCGATTTGACTGTCCGTTTAAATGGGCAGCGCTAGCAATTTTAGCGTAGGAAAAAAAAATTAATTTTTCTACTTTTTTGTTTCCATGCTTTATGTCGCACCCGATGTATACACAAATATGAGCAATCTACACGAGTACGTTTTGAACAATGAGAAAGTTACATCGCTTAAAGAGCAAGGATGGGTTAATCCTAATTCGCGCGTTATTCTCGATTGGTGCCGTGCAACGAAACTTTTACATAGAGGGCGGGCATAAAGTTGGTTCCCTAGTTAAAAATTCCATAACTTCTAATTAGTCATAGAATTTGTAAATAGGAAAGTCACTGTATGACTACCCTGTATATGAGCAGCTGATCCTTATTCAAAGGTATACGAAGATGCAAAGTACACATTCCTTATAACACCTTGCGTTGTCAAGCTTGTAAAATAAAGACAGAAAATGAGATTATGCCCCAGTCGTCGAGACAATGAAATTCGATTTTCCTATGAAATTTTGTATTTCTTTTAAGTTTCAAACTGAAATAACTGTTTAACCTTTAGAGAAGAGGTGGCTTTTTTAACAGTAAAGCCAGTAAATCAAAAGCCTTGGAACTTCAGAAAGTCATTCATGTAATTCAAAAAGCAACATTTTAAGCACTGCCTGCTTTTCGCATTCCAACTGAAGAAAAATGCTGCAGGGGCTAAGGAAATGATTTGTTTCGCTTTAGATGAAAATGCTGTGTCTTATAGCACGCGTAAAAAGTGCTTCCAAAGGTTTAAGGGTTGAAATTTCAATCTTCTGGAAAAAGCACTTTTTCCGAAGCGAGTCTCGACAGCTGCCTGAGAGATGGGAGAAATGTGTAGAAAGTAATGGGGATCGTTCAGGAGGTTAGATCATTATTCGTTTTTTTTGTAAGCAAACATCAAAATGACGCAAAAAAAGACCGAGAGTACACTTAATATTTTTTTCCGTATGCTCTAAGCCCATGTAACTTCTCACTAAACCTATATAATCCTAGCTAGAGAAACTGAACGAGTCGTCGATATTGAAAATTAAATTTCTACCAGAACCGTATGTCAAGGTTGGCAACCACCGAATTTCACGTGGGGTATTTCGGACCCCAAAGTTCCATTCTAGGATTAAGAGGTCTCTTTAACAGCATTGTAGTAACATTGGCACTCTCCATTGTTGGCACCACGCTATGTCTAAAGGGCAACGAATTGGATGATCACTGAGGTAGGACCAATGACCTGACCACTGATCTTACTGGTTGGTACCGCAACATTGCAGCACGGTAATAATAATAGAACGAAAGACACAACCAGCTCCCCTTCCGCGCCTGCCTTCAGGCGGGAGGGACAGTCGGAATTAAAAATATATTATATATATAAAACATTTGTCATATGAAGTTGCAAGAGGAAATTAAATTTACCCGAACCCTGTCTGCAAATACAGGGTTATTCACGAAAAACGGACCATCCGAAGTTAGCTTGTCTATTTGATTTCTACAATGGAACCACCTTCGGGTGGGGTACGTTTGTCTTGAATAACTCTGTATATAGTCGATCTTCGTCCTCGCTCGAGTCGAAATCAAAAACTTGCGTGTCGACAACGAACATTTCTAGAACTTATAGGTTGACTGTAAGATTTTTAATGCCTACTATTAACTTCCAAGTACCAAACATTTCCGTCGTCGCCACTTGTATGCTGAAAATAGATCTGCGATTTCGACTGAAGCTGTTTTTTCTGACAGTTCGCAAACAGCAGTTCTTAGTAAATCACATACGACTTCCTTGCAAGATCATGCAAATTTATGTAAAAACGGCAAAACCAAAATTTTTTTGTAATTTTCTGCAATTGAATATTTTGTTGAAAATATTGTATGTAAAGCCACGCTATGCTGAATAGTTAACTGTTCTAGATCTGCCAAATAAAAACACTGAACTCGTGAACCGACTATACCTACACGTATAACAGCACAAAACGGAGCTCTAAGAAATTTCCCAGGCAGGGAGTGCAAAAAGACGTAAATTACTTTACCAAACAAATAGCCAGGCCTCTTTGCTCTTTGATTTTCCCAGTAACGACTGACGCGCATTCTGCTTCCTACCCATCGCGAATAACAGATCAAATCTAGCAGCGGGATATTTCTAGCGCAAAACAGTAAGACATTCTTGGAACCCGGTAAAGCTTTAAATGAAATTTTTCCACTACTAAAATTAGGTTTATGGGTCGTCTTTGACGAATACCATAACCTTCTTTCGATTTTTACATTAGACTTTTCTTTCTATTATGTATCCTAAACAGCTAAACCCATACCTGAAAACGCACGTCAATCCATAATGCATCCTTACGATTGCACAGCAGCAGTCATCTGGACCAAGATAATTAGCAATAAATTTCATTTGATCGGATTTGCTGCGCGCACTAAGGTTATTTGACTCGAGAACTGGCAAGATTTATAGATAGGCCATTAACGAGACAAGACGTACAGTCCCTGCAAATTACACGTTAAACTGATAATATAATTTAGCACGTGCTGCGCCTGCAAGTTATAGGTACTAAATGGCACAGTAATAAATTCAAAAATAATTATTATCATCATCAGCGTATTTCGTCGTTCACTTGCATAGCAGCCCTGTATTTAACCTTTGTCATCAGCCCCTTATCAATATCTCGTTTTTCTTTCATAGAATATATAAACAGGTCCCATATTATCTATCATATAGCAAACAGTCATCCATTGTCGTGGTAAAACGATCAGGTTCAGAATGCAGAGTGATGCACGAATAAACCGGATATGGAATAAAGACGGCATGTCGTGGCTGGCAACGGATGCAAAATGCAATACCGGAAATTCAGGAGCCAGACATGGCTATCGTCAAACGCGACAAGACCAAAGCACAGACCAGCATATAATAATAATATTGTATAAGAAACATGGCATTGTTCAAAATTTTTCAAAAATATATTAATTTTTTCTGAAACCTCAAATATCTCTCACGAAAAGTTTTTCAACTTCCGGAAAAACAACAGCCACCGGAAATAGCGAAGGAGAAAAAAATGCTTTGAAACAGACAGCATGACATACTTAGGAAATCAGTGTAATGTACGAAAACGTAATAGATGAGGGTCGACCGAGCCATTTCCTGCATTATAAAACGCGGCACTCCCCCTTGCCCCCCCCCTCTACCCCCTTTCTACACTATTTCTTACTTTTAGTCTCGCTTTCCTTTTTCAATTCAATTTTATTTCCTTACTGTCAACTGGACTAACTCAAACGCAGCTACCTCTCATCACCGTCCAATAAACCCGGTTGATGTTTATGGTCTGAAATTTGAAGTGCGTGTAACCTTAAAGGGCAAGAGTTCAATGATCGAAGGGTCAAGCATGCTAGAATGGGATACTTGAACGCTAGAGTGTAGCCCGATAGAAAAAAGAATTGCTTACGTGGGAGATTTCAATTAAAGCCTATATCACTGATCGATTGTTACTTGAATGAAAAGTTTGGTCAAAAATAAGAGGGAATGCAACAGGCTATTTTTATGGCTAACTCGTGATACGGGCGAGGCTGGAGGCAAGAAAAGTGGCCCGAAAAATGATTGCAAGAAAAATCAATTTATTGCACAAAAACTGAAGCCTATTTATAAAATGTTTTTATCTCGGAGCCAAATTTTTTTATTACTTCTCCAAAAATATATAAAATATAAATTAATCTCTAAACTGGCAAACTACGCATCTGCCATGCACAAAACGACACCTCTGTTCCCTTATTCTAATTTTGTTGCACTGGTGCACAGAACCATCGGTAAAAATAAAAAAGGGGACACTCGAGGAAAGTTTCACGTCTTTGAACTTTACACCGTATCACTGCGAATTATTCTCGTGTACCTAATTACGCAATTTTTCGATGCTTCGTTCCAGCTTCGTCAGCCTGACAACTCACTCATCCGAATAACCTGTTCCATTCCTCCGTAAAATAAACTATTTTGGCAGATGAGGGGATCGAGCACGTGACCTTCGCGTTGCTGGTATGACGTTCTGCCAACTTCTTTTTTTATTCATACTTTTATTCTTCGTCATCAATGCAAATAATGCTAAATTACACGTATGAAAAAAATAGCTAGAAAATATAAAAACTGTTGATATAAATAAATAAAACATGAATGCCCATTTTACGCCTGCGTATATGGCTCTCGTTGACAAGTGTTTCTTAATGATATTACAGGAAGTATCGTAGCATTTTACGTGAAATATTAATTTTCCCTCTTTTCTTTTTCTTTTTTTCTTGGACTGAAAAGTCATCAGTAAAACCGTCCGTGGATTCTCAACTAGACCAATCGACCATTGTGTATCTACTAAACAAACTTTTAACGTACACAGTATACTATTGATAATTGTTTATCAATATAAAATCAATTGCTGGATTACCCGTTTAGTGACTGCCGCATGTATCATCACTGTCGTCATTACAACGTCAAAGACTCATCCACGTGGACTCTTGCGTCCGTACCTTGATACATATATTTAGGCTTGTATATAGTGCCAGCCTGTTTTAGTCTAACAATTTCCCATTAACCCAGCATCCAATAGCCACCAGGTTTACAAGCACTGGCAGGTAATAAGATTTTCGAAATACGTACGGAAAGCTGTTTGTTATTGCGTTAACCGGCGAACGATGCAGCGCCGAGTGCCTTTCAGTCACGAGCGAAGCTTACGAGCCTTTCGACCTTGTAACTGTGCATTGATTTTACATCGATACAAAGAGGTAGATGCGTATAGATTTTCCCGCTCGAGTGGATTGAATTTGACTTGGCATAAGATCCGCTATATAATTGCAGCACAGGTTGCAACAGCACCGCTATATTTTATTGCTCTCTAAAGTCTGCATTCAACTGCCTGGAAAGTGGGTGAAGTGTGTACTGTTTACTCCTGAGACTTTTTAGCGCTGTAAAATAAACTCTCTTATAAATGTTACGAGTACACTTTCGCGATTAATGCTAAAGTGGCTACAGCAGTCTCTTGCATAGTTTTAATACGTACGAACGGAGCTCTACGTTTCCTGGAGAAGACAAGCCAAGGTACTAATGGGTTTCGCGCATTTGCCAAAGAGTACACGTCTGCGCGAGAAATAGGTACGCCAGAGAGAAATTCAAGAATAACGGGAAGCCATTTTGAATTTGTTGAGGACTTGGTCTAAGATTATATACAGGTTGATTCAAGCGAAGTTTCTTATTCGGGTATCACTTCAGTTCAGGGGGATGGTGAGTTGTGTCTTATCAGTGGTTAAGCCATTGACCCATGACTATAAGATACCAGTCGGATCAAGTGAAAACTCTGAGGAGCGTTGTGAATGGTCAATGAGATTGATCACGGCCAATCAACATCGCTCTAGCTAATTGGCACCCGAATCGGTAAATAATGCTGAATCAACCTCTATAATATAATTTGTAAATATTAAATTAACCGACAAATATATCTTGTAACAGTTATATCTCAACTAGATAAATTTCACCTTGTCACATAACAGCTATGCAGAAGTTACATAAATGTGAGAAACATGTTTGCTAGTTACCATGGTTACCCACTCGGTATACAGTGCTGCGAAATATCTCATGGGTGAACTATGGCGTCGTGCACGTTGATACGTAGTTATCCAAACTATAATCAAGTCAAAGTTCCTAATAGCATTATACTCGGGAGTTAACGAAGTCTGTTCGATATGAATGCAGGTTTCTATTGCGAATGAGATTAATCTTAACGATCCGTGTAATCGGAACCTAATATGGCGGTTGTAACAACAGGGTCTTGTGAATTTCACTTCAGACGATCAAAAGTTTTTTTTTCACTGATTTTACATTTTTTATATCACCGAAACCATATGAAATTTCATAATAGAAGTCATCTGGCAAATTTTTACTGGTAATTTCCTTAGAGATGCCGAATACGTGTTTAGGTTTTTTTTTTCATTAAAATAAACCATGGGAGGTTTGCAATTGATAACAGCTCCAGCCCTAAAGTAACTGCTTATCAGACGTACAGTCGGTAACGAAATAGTTCGAATTTTTCGAAAATAATTTAGAAAAAAAACTATAAATAATTGCGAAATTCGATTTTTCAAAAAGTACATAAAAAATTGAGTTTCGTATCACGTATGCGGCGAAAACTTATTAAATTTAGGATAAAATTTTTTCTCAACTGTTCGAATATTTTTGTTAAACGAAAATCGTATCTTTTTCGTTAGTAATAAAGATAAATGACTCAACATTTTTTAAAACTTTTACCCACATAGGAATAAACTAACGAAATTAAAGAAATCTATTACTTTACACGATTGGTCAAATACTAACAACAAGAGCAATGAAATAAAAATCATTGGGGTGGTCGAATATTTTCGTTACTCACTCTGCTTATCCAAATACTTCGTGTTCATAAAACATCTGCCGCCGCTAATAGTATTTTTTACGAATCTCCGCTGAGGAGCGATAACTAATAGATGTGTAAAGTGTGGCTTCCTCTCATGGAGTGTCTTAAGTTTCTTCGCCGTCGTTCCAAGTTACTATGCAAAGTGGTTTATACAAGTGCCAAGTCATTCAGAACGAGTACGGTGAATCTATATTTAGCAGCAACTATGACTGCAGTCTCAAGATTAAAATAAAAATTCTTAAACACGTAAATATGCGAGATACTGATAATCGATCAAGATCGTAGATTACGAATTTACAATATAATCAATAAATTGCCCAACAAAATGATTCCGATTATCATTTCCTCCATAAGCAAATGAAATCAATGATATTCACTGGGTAAATAACACGACTATCCTACCTACCTCGATCTATCCTACCTTGATTAACCAACTATTCTCCACTTCGCGCACTTTTCCCTCAAAACAATAAAATCATAGCCCTGTTAGCAAAAGTGTCAAAAAACCGTCTCAAACCCCAAAATACTCATAAGGGTCTCTATCACAGACCCAGCTCGTTTCTGCATGTCTCATCATTTCTTGAATCCTTCCGTTTCCTACGGCTGCCAATTCCGAAAACATTTATAGAGACTAATTTGCATACCCTTTCAAGTTTGTCAGACTGAGGCGCATTGATAAAAAAAAATTCAATGACTACAACCGAAATCGCAATTAAGAATAGTGCAGAATTAATAATAATTAAAACAATTAATTCGCAACTTGACTTTAATACCGATACACATACACAGGAGTAATCAGTCGATTTTTAAATACCGATTAATCGAAAATCTCATATCCCCCCACGTGTTAAATTAATTCCTCGGTTCCATTTACATGAAATTAATTTCCACAAGCCAGTAGTAGTCTCATAGAAATTCGGCTTGCAGTCAGTTGCAAGTCCGATGGCCTCGTAGCTCCCAATCGAATCTTATTATCACTCGCGTCTCGACTTCGCGGGGGGAAGCAAGCTTCGCGCCGTTAAAAATCGAAAAAGACAGAATCTGGAGTGGCTCCGTTTCGTGGGGTAGCTCTACCACGGAAATCTGGCGGTTGACTGGAGATTCACAGATGTGCGCCTTTAATTTAGAGTCGTGGAGCGCCCTCGACCTCGCACTAGGTCTATATATACACGTATACGTATGTATAACCAAAGCACAAGTGCCTACGTGGGTACCGGTATATATACATTAGACATGAGCGTACTTCCCTGGGATAGTGTCACGTAATTGGCTGAAGCATCCCTTGCACCCTGTAACCCTTCCAGGTTCTACCATTATGACAGAGATAGTCGTGATTCGCTACAGCAAACGATAATCGCGTAGGCAGTCGTTCCAGTTAAGATGTGAAATCAAGGAACATTCAGTTTCGATAGAATAAGTAGGTACTTTACTCGATAAGATCGCGTGCTTGAAGAGTAGACTAGGCTAGAGTAAGTTTGGCGACATGGATTTTTCGTTAGACTTCAAGGTTGACGAGCAGATACAAACTGTGTTATTTGGATAAATTTGGAAAGCAAGGAATAAGAAATGTTGATATTTGGGAAAGGTATTCGGTATTTCCTACTTTCATCTGGAATCTTTGGGCTGAAGATGTATGATTTTTCTCATTGTCACGAACAGACTTAAGAAATGAGTACCATGTCCAATCGCATCATCCTATCATGGCCATCCTATCATGATCAGTTACGTCGTTGATTCTTATGATGTTGTCAATACACAGAATAAGTGGAAGGATAAAGAACGCTTCAGTAATATTTAAAAAACTCTAATAATATTTTTGTTTCATTTTGCAATTTATGATTTTTTTCGTTGATCGCTGACAGTAGTTAGTTTTAAGTATAGTCGGCTCACGAGAAAAATGACTCATGACTTCGCGAGCGAGGATAAGTGAGTGGTCAGTCAGTTATCCGAAGGGAGCTTGAGGTTCGAATTAGAGTTATAGCTTGAGTGCGTCGGCTTCCACAATGGCATCGCCAAGAAGATGGTCGGTTGCGGTCGAGAGGTCGAGGTCTTTCGGTAGTGGGATGCGTGAAAGTGAGGCGGGCGAGTGGACGGTGGGAAGGGTCCATCCGAAGGCTTGAATCCGATCCCTGAGAAGTTGGGGTGCAGAAGCCTGCAAGCCGGGTGACTATTTCGCAGCTCGGCAACGTTGAAGTGCACCAGACTGGACCTGGCAATCGCGAGCTGCCTTGGCACCTTTCGGGGCACGAGGCCCTGCAAGTTGGGTTGGTACCGGCATGCCCGGCAGCCGTGGCGTGGCTCGGGCTGGTGAATTTGACACGCCGGAATTTTCAGGCTGCTGCATGAGCTTGCACGGGGACTTCTGTCGCGAGAGACCAAACCTAGTCGCTTTGGATCCAGATTCGCCCGACATCAAGCTACAAGAAGCTTTTCGTCGTGCGCGTCCAGCTCGCGAGTTGACGAGGCTGACGTGTGATGCAACCGCAAGGTAGGTCCAGTTCGAGAACCGACTAACGTGATACATTTGAATTTCCCGCCCCCGATCTTACCCGACAAGAGGGACTGACAGGAACGGGACAGCAATACAAAAATATCCGGCACTATGAGGAGTGTCTGAGTCGCTATTAAAAAGATTTCATGCCTAAAATCATATTGGCCATAACGCTCAGCATAGTCCCGTATCAGAGTGGAACCTTATGGCATGATTATTCCTTAAGAGTCTTAATAGGTTACCATTATTAAATGCCATTTACATACAAATAATGCCTTGATTACTTACATGAAACTTATTACAAATCTTACTACTTACGATACAGAGGTACAAGTCGTTCGGTAGCTGCAATTATTTTGTATAACCCTGGCCCTTGATTTTTGGGTTATTGTATATTTTTGTGACACACATCGAAACTGTCAAAATATCTAATCGCCAGACTATATGACTAAATTTTGGCGCGAAAATAAGGAGAGAACTCGTTCTCGAACGCTGCAACTTGAAGTCTCCTCCCTCGGGATGGGATATACGTTATACACTTCATTCCAGTTACGTTTCGCGTTGGGATTGTAGGGGAAGTGTTTCTTAGAATTACAGTTTCCCCACCACCGCGAGCTGTGGTATTACGCTGGGACTCTTCGTTATTGGCGTCTGCCAGACGCTATTGTCTTAACGCCATAAGAGCACGTGTTCCATACTTGACTCTTATAACAAGATGCGCGTCTCAAAACTCGCAAACGCTTCGGAGTGAGGAAAGCTTCCGCGCTATAAGACAAAGAACAGAGAAGAAGGCGCTGAAAAGCAAATTGGACTCAACATCCTTTCGCCAGAAGAAGCACGAAAGGCGTAAACCGCATACGCCATTTTGATTTCAATCCGGCGACGTTGTATGTGAATATTTGGAATTCACGTAAAAATAAATATTATTCTCTGTAATTCCTTCGCTGCCACGAAACATTCCCGTGAGTGGGCACAAAATTAAAAAAAATTCTGTTGCAAATTATACCGACCGCGCACTATTGCTTCACTGTTTCCAAAGACGTTAAAGCGCCATGTTTGGCTAGCAATAATGCGCACGTGTTACTTTTTCGTTGCTTTACAGTTTTTCGAATACGACTTGAGGTACCGGACGAGTTGCGCAATTCCACGTCAGCAAAGAACGTTACAATTCCTAACCCTGTAAGTATCGACAAAGTGTATCATGTCAAGCAGTGGCATAGCCATTTCATCCTTAAATTACAAACTGACAGTACAGGAAGCTGCGTAACTGCATTTACGAACTCCCCCATTGGTCATAAAATCGTTTTATCGTGCACTGATCCTTTATCGTTTGACTGGAACGAATAAATTGTACTCGTTAACGGTAAATCATGAACATCGACTGTACCCATAAATTTCTCTAGTTCGATAAAGAGCAGTATCGTTTCCTATGTAGGAAACAAAAAGCATATACTGCTATGGATGGTAAATACAAGTTGACAGCTTGAGAAAATACAGGCGCTTTACGGCCGACAGTTTTCAGTGGTCTTTCCATTCAATGCTTACCACGTATACTAGGATCATACTGGATACGGCTACTTAAATAAAAAGAACAGTTTGCGTTAACATCAAATGATAATTACCAAAAAGATCTTTATCAGTCATCGCGGAATACCATTCAGCCGTGAGATAAGCACCAACGTACAAGCAGAATTATTGTCATTAACGTGAGTTACGTAGACATTTTGTAACCGTTTCAAACAAATCCTCCGACAGCAATCCACCTAATTCTCCAGTCTTTTTAAGGAATTTTCGTTTTTTCTCAAACGATATAAAAAGAAATTTAGGAATCGATCAAGGATGCAGAAATCTCAGTGTGTCCCTTTAAACTGGCTTATCGCGAGTATTTTAATACACTTGTTACCAAAAGTGTAAAAAAAAATTTCGGACAGCGATATACTACAGCTGTCACAGTGTTAGGATACTATGGTAGTTCTGTCTTTTCGAGGAAGAATCACGGGACAATTGCAGGATACATAACATAACAGAATGCAGCGTCAGCCCGAAAGTTAAGAATCAGTGATAGACGCACCCATGTCATCGATTATCGGTGCCATTCTCAGCGTGACGCCAACGAGCAGAAGTGACATGGCGAGAAGTAGACAAGCAGTGGCAACAATGGTCCATCGCGCTCTAGGAGGCAATTCCTCTGGATCGCCAAGCTCCTCCTCGACACTCTCAGGCTCGACTCTTCGCCGTTTCCGCTTTCTCCGTGGTCGATGATAGCGCTCGACAGTGCTGCCCCCTTTCTCAGGAGCGGGAAGACTCTCCTCCTCTTCGAACTCGTCATCGAGATTGAGCGCGATGTAGTCGTCCTCGTCGTAATGGATCTTTCTGCACGGTAAGAAGAAAAACGTCGGGAAGTCAAAGGTAAAAGCCTTTTCGTGTATAGGGCGAATGGGATGATATTCGAAGCCATGACCGTTGAGACGGCCTCAAGGATTTCTTTATGGCATCGACTGTACACATAACCGACCGACATAAATAAATATATATATATATATATATATACACGTATTCTCCTAGTGCAGCTTGTAAATGACGCTGCTATAGCGTCTTTCGCCTCGGTCTCTCTGAATGCTCCCTACAGTGAATATCGTGACTGTTTAACCAGCCGTCGGTTAGGTAGAGCACCGCGACGACAATGGGTTAGCCCGTTTTCAACGGTTGCGAAACTTTGTCAGCTCGCGAACAATGCCGCCGTGCAAATCAATACTCTGGCGTCTATCATGTATCCTTTATGCTAGTATAGCAGCCGTATGGCTAATATCCAGTGATGTATAGTAGGCAAAGCATCCTCTTAGTATTATCTAGAACTTCTTGTCGTCTGTTCTTATGGCTCGTCGTGCTAAATTCGTTAAAGTTTCAATATGGCGGGAAATTCAAATATAGTATACCAAACTAGTCAATTCTGATTTATATTATTCGAAGTGAAAGGTTGTTTTGTAGTATAGTTTTTCAAAAAAAATTAATTATCTTCACGTACATAGAAAGCTAAACAAAAGTTAGTTTCTGCAAGATACGTATGTTGGCACCTGTGGCTCATGCGGATCGGATCGAGTTCTTGGTGTAGCCAGCGGATTAGTAATATGTCAATATATAGGAATATTTCCTTCTCTGTTGAACTGCTTAGAGACTTACGTTATTTTTTTTCTATCTCGATGTGTACAAATGCAGTATGTTTGCGTCCGCGAGATTGCTTCGAAATTGGATTTTAAAAAAGACACTTTACATTGTGTGCTTTACAAGTAGATAGAAACTGTGAATGAATCGAATAAAGTATATAAATATCTAAGATTTTCAAGGGGAAATATATCATGCTTATCGACTGCAGCGAAGCTTCTGGGACTCTATTCACACAGAGTGGTCATAAAGTAACTTTCCCTACGTTAGTAGACATTTTATTATGAGAATCGAGGGCCGGTAGAGGTAGTCTCGGACTGATCAATGGGGCGCCAGACAGGCCTTGGAGTTGACAAAGGAAATATATACGGCCGCCTTTCAGAAGTTATAGAATTTTTAAGTAAGCAGGTTACTTTACGATCATCATGTATGTATGACTGAGCGACATCAGTGTCTTACTTTGACAGGTGGAACGTAACCAATTTTCTCCAATTTTATCTTTTGCTCGTGTGGCACCCGAAATAAGTCTTTTAGTCGCATTAAAGATACTACACTGATTTGGATCCTTCTAATCTTTAGAAACTGACTTTCACGTTAATCGCAACTGCCTCTCGTGCAATTTTGAGGCTAGATTCGAATTCAGCGACCTCAGATTATTTGTCTAAAATGTCTAATATAAAAATGTTGTATAAACTGAACTCAAAATTTCTTATATAAGAAGGGCTGTGTACGTAAATGTACCGCCCGTTCCGAAAGGGTTAAATGTCTAAAAAAAATTGTTTAATATTGGAAATTTGATTGAAGTAACATTTTGTTGGGTAATCTAGGAATCTAAGTAAGGTAGTTTTTTTTTGAAATAGCAATATTTTATGGACAATGAAATTTCTCAAGCTACAGTCCTAAAAAGTACGATGTATGCGTATCCATGAAATCACTAGAGTTTAACTAGCGCTAATTAAACATACTCCTGCTGAAAATCACTGGATGTAGTAAAACCGAACGGAATTAAATTCAAGAGTTTTCACGTGCTGGCGGTTTATTCGCGTGAAATCTCTCCTAAACATATTTTCAACCTCATTACGAGATAAAGCCGATTAAACAGAATTTAAAAAAAAACATTTCCCACGTGCATGTGAGCTGTTTACGGGATAGCTATATTGTTTTGAGGAAAATATACATATATAAACACCTGAACGGTCAGTTACGAGGACACTGTCCATTATGCGGAGTTCACAACAGCAATTCGTTAAAATTCGTTATGAATGCCGCTTTTTTTTTCCCGAAACAGCCGTGGCGTAAAACATTTTTCAAAGCAACCCTCAAAACAATGAAATGTTCCCAAAGCTGCCAGTGCGTATGAGCCCTCATAACCGACCTCTCATATGACGTATATAAAGTGTTGATTAAGGTATACTATATGTAAATAAAATTATAAAGTAATCAATAAAGTATCACTCACAGCTGGGCTGTACTTTGCGAAAAGCAGCAGGCGCTCCGATGCAGTTTCGGATATTCGCAGGAATCGCTCAAACCCTCTCTGGCTCTCTCAAAGTTGATCAGAGCAAGTTCCTGATCCCCGTCTATCCCCGAAAGATCCAGGCCAGTCTCAAGACCCCCATGAAAATCCTGAACGACTCTCTGGACCACTTGGGGACTCTTGGAGTGTCTACGCCGTTTCCTGGGAGTCCGCGGATTCTCCGAAGCTCTCCGTCGCCCTTTACCTATTTCCAAAAATAACGACACTTTCGTCATCGCAGCTATACACCATGGTGCCGAAGCGAAACGCATCTGTTCCTCGAGTAGAGAATAATTCAATGATTATAAACGGAGACTGATAACGGTTGACAAATCAAGAGATAAGAAAGCAAGATCAGGGACCCTGGGCCAAGTTATAGCAAGGATGATTAGTCGTCCGTGACTAAACTTTTTATGAGTCTCCCATAAAACATTATGGAGTCTCGGTCAATTGGCCATGAAAAATTACGTCTCTACCGGCTACCGAGTGTCTGTGATTTGTCGTGACTTTTGATCTTTGCGTCGAGCCGATTAAATAAAACCGAAGATTCAAATTCCAAGCAATTCTGTAGCAACACAAAGTAAATGTATTTTTCGATCGAAAGCTGCGTACAACGTGCTTAGCGAATATCGAAAATTAATTTAACTCGAACGAGGAACAAAACTGACTTTCGGTTGAGCCAATTGAAAATGTCCAAATATGGTCTCTGTGACTGCTTCAACGGTACCGCAAGTTCACAGATTCACATGTAAATTCTATGCAATCGCTTTAGCGCGCCAGAACGACTCCCTATGTACGATTGACATAGGTGGTGAAATGATAGGCATACAGAAACAAACTTGCTGCAACTGATCGCAGATGGCGTTGGTGTATGTGACAGAAGAGGTTATGTCGATTGAAAAGTCACTATTATCAATTCACCAGTTACGAAAATTCTCATACGAAATACAGGCGACAAGTTTTATGTTTTATGTTAATTTAGCAAAGAGCATTTTTATCTTATGAAATAAAAAAGAATTGTCGTCGCTATAAAAGCAATTTGGAAAGAAAGATAAAACAATGAAAGTTCTCGTATCACGTGGTAATATCGTAATGAAAACAAAAATGCTCAAGCTGTTAGAAAAAGGAATAAAAAGAAAATCAAAGAGTGCAGCGTTAGGTTGCTTACCCGGACGTTGTTTATGATGATTATGCACGGTAGGATCCTCGATGTATTCACCGCAGGGGGCAGAATCGTGACGTCGCCGACGATCCTCCCGTTTCTTTTTCTCGTGTTGATGATGCTCGACGTGGGGCAGCTGTTCGTGTTGACGGTGCTGATGATGATAGTGAGGATGATGATGATGATGATGATTCTGGGAGGAAGAGGCCGTCGACGAAGATGTAAGCCGAGGTCGTCGTGGACTCGGTGGTGCACTGCCTGAACGTCGAGCTGTCGTCGAAGAAGCTTTCATAGCCTCAACCTTCGTTTCCACGAGAGCCGCCAGAACGGCCTCGAGACGTACCACCTCGACGCCGCTTGCCGCGTCTTCCGTGGAAACTGCCTTGTCCGCCACATCGGAACTAGACGGCATTACCGTCATTTCTTACGTTCCTGACCGCACGTCACTCGTCACTCGTCCAGGACGTTACGTCAACACCTGATACACTGGCAATCTTCAAATGATCGTCGACGACGCGAGGCGACATACGTTTCACTAGTGCACCTTGAGCATCCGTAGAACACGTCGGCGAGCTGTATTCACGCCGTTCGACATTCCCGGATACGTTTTCCCCCTTTGAGCGTCGCATCGTAATTTTCCTGTTACGTAAAATATATATGGTGTATACACATATGGTTTTTTATTTGTTTCTTGCCATTTGAAAATTAATCACGGCTAGACGCTTAATGTTACCCGACAACGAGTAATTGTTTGTTTCGATCACTTTCTTTTTAACCTTTTTTTGCCAAATCGAAAAAAATACCCATCGAATTTATACTTTGGCATGGATACGTTGGAGAGAATACTTGATTCGATGAGTCTTGAATTATACTGTAACCTCTCTGCAGTTAGACGCAAACGAAACTTTATGATTGATGCGCTTTAACGCGAGGAATATAAATTATGTAGCTGCGAATCTTTCGAATCTTCATTTACATAATAAAGGCTTGAAACTGTGATCCAGTGGGGTAGCGATCGCGATAAGATTCGTTGTTTCTCAATGTTTAAATTTTATTGCGAATTATTGTTCCTAACTAGGAGATACGGCGATTTCTTTAAAATTGATAAAAATAATTAAGATATACATACGACGCGTACGTAACGATTGATTGTACTTTTCGTTAAGGGCAATTTTCGTAACGCATCATTAACGAGAATAATGAAAAATTTTCCTCCTAGACAATGCACAGGGTGGTCGTAATGTAATTATCTTAATTAAAAAATGTTCAATTTCTAAATAATTAAATATAGGGAAATTACTTTATGACCACTCTCTACAATTGTTATTAGTACTCCTGACTCCTGTTTCAAAAATTCATTAAGTTTAAATCAAAATTCCTTTTACAAGCAAATGCCACGGAGACTGTACTGGGATTCATTTTCAGAATTTTTTCAATTTTTCACTGTACCAGTATCCTCTCTGAGAACCTAGGGGGTTTCTCACAGCGGCCCATGTGCAAGTTCAGGAATTCAAGTAGAAATCAGAGTACGATTGATTTTCCATAGCAAATCCAAAATCCAAGGTTGACTATTCTACGGAGCACGTACGTTTGAGTAGTTTGAACGTAAACAAGGGTCGCGAAGATGGCGGCGATATGGATAAACGAATCAGAAATTGTGACTCGTGCTTTAGAACGCGGAGATAGATAGGTAGGTATGTATACATAACATTTGCAACTTGTCTCTGTCCGTACCAAAGCAACGTGTTGCATCTACCTCGAAAGGGGTTGTTGCTCACATGACGTTTTCCACTAGAAATTCAATCTTTTTCGTATAAAATGTGCGGAGGCACCGCCGAATCGACTAGGTCGAAGTAAATATATGCGCCTGAGAAATGGCTTTTATTCAAATTTTTATTCACTCTTTTCTCCACCTTTTTCCTCGATTTTTCTATATAGTCTAACTGGCACGACGAGCGATACATGAATAATATACCAGAGGGATGATATCATCCTAGGATGGTTAGATTGCGCATCTAACGCACATCCGACGGCTCAGACTAAATTTTGGGATCTGTCGGGGGGCTTTTTATTCAAAATTTAACGAAAAGAAACAGTGGGATCTCCAAAAAAAAGTATTTTACTTTAGTGTATACTCGAGGATCCTGACCGTACTAGAATTTGAAACTAAAACAAAACAAAGAAAAATTATGAAAAAATATATCGACTTCATATTCGATTTATCAAACATATGAGTGCTTTATCATAATATTGGATGAGTACCTTGAATCTCGTGCTTCGCATATAAGGAATCCCACCATCCTCCTCTTTGATATTCTCAATACGATTGCGAGTTGTATCTTTAAAAGAATGGCACTAAAGTTTCGTAACACGATCACGAATAAAGGCGAATGCTGTTGTTAATCGTGCGGAATATAATTTCTTCTTTTATTTACCTCCGTATCCAACAGCACGTCTCACCCGAATGCAAGTAACTAACTTCTATCATAGAGATCAAATTTGTAAAATTATTATCAGACCCTTCTTCTGTCCACTGTGACGACTAGTCACAATCCAGGCACGAGGCAATCATCCAAAATGAAATGTTACACATGTGCACTTTGATATTCTCCCTCGAAAATTCCTCATGATTAGAGAAAAAAATTCCTTTGCGAATTCCTAAAGGAATCACGAAGCAGCCGTCGCTCTGACGTAACGCGCACTATCACTCCTTCCCTGTCAATCGAGTCCTTCCAAAGATTGACAGTACCGTATCAAGTCCCAGGACTATGTTTCCCAACGTAGCCATGACCAAGTCGACGAAGTTGCTCGTTGCTCCTGGGCGAGGATGAGCCTCTCGAAGCTCGATGATTCCGTCCGGGTGAAAATTATCCAGAGCTCCGGACTTGACCGAAGGGATCAGGCTGGACCACGTGAAATCATTATCTCGGCAGAGTCCTATATCGACCTAGAGGATTTCATGTCGTGGTCGAGCTTCGAGTTCGTTAATCATCTGATTACATTTGAATCTGCCAAATTCCCATTGTTCACACCTCCAACACGCAATACTGCACACGCCAAGAACTCTGACACATAACCTATTAAAACGCGCACACGCGACGATATCGTATCGGCACGCACAGCACAGTAGAATACAAAAGTATTACTGAATTTCGAAATAAAAGCAGCTCCTGCACGAGCTGCTTTCTCATCGCGGTGTACACGAGGTTCTCACTTGAGGCATTCGGTACATAACTGGAGCAATAGGAGGCAGAGGAGTTGCCGTGTGGGTTGAACGCGCCGGGTTACTGTGGAAAGTAGAAGCGACCAGCCAGACTGCCAGACAGCCAGGGAATCAGGTAGGGCGATAGGCAGACTTTTAGGTAAATAGAGATTCAGGCAGTTGTTAGGTTGTCAGGTAGGTAGACGAGGAGCAGTCAGGTAGGTAGGCAGGTAGGCAGGAGCGCGTTTATACGGGCTCGTTCCTTCCTTCCTCCCGACGAGCCCTTCTTGGAGGTGGACACGCTGCTGGAGGGACTAGGTTGAATAATAGGGAGAGAGTAAAGCTGCTGGTGGTGCTGGCGGCAGTGTTGGTGGTGGAAGAGAGAGTGCTCCGAAGCGCGTTGCCGGGAACGAGGGATGCTGGAGCGCGGCGGCATTGCCCGTTGCCGCCGGGACGCTGCTGGAGCGCAGTGCGTCTTCGTACCGCTTCGATCCGCGGTGGCGCTTATCCTCTTTTTCAAAGCATCGTGCGTGAACGAGTCGATCTTCTAGAATTTCCCGTGCTCAAAGAGGCCAAATCTTCCCTTCGACATTGCTTTATTTTTCTATATGCAGAACCAAATTTCTGGCCGTTTCTTTATTACACAGGATTTTATTCACTGCGAAGTTTTTATATTTACATTTTATTTCAATTCAATTTTGTTCCTTGCCTTTATGTGGAACGTAAGCTGTAACTTCTCATATATTGTTCCATTTGCCCAAACTAGATTCTATTCTCCCAGGCCTGATTTTCCATGTGATTTCTTATCAGTTGGTAGGGATCTACCCTTTTCGAGATAAAGGACGCCTGATGTCGGTTAACTATCTCGGAATTCGTCGCAAGTCTAAAGCCACCATTATGAAGCGTATATAACGGGTATAACCCTGGCAGATAGCTGCGAATGATATAGGATCCCAAGAGAGGCCAAGTTCCACAATAGTCTGTTATACACTAGGTAAAGTACCTAGAATCACGACGTCTAGTATATATTTACTCTTAATCCCGACTATAATACTTGGCTCTACGTTCAATGTATTTTAAGAATACTTGGTGGAGTCACCGAAATGTTCCTTTTTAAACTTTATCTATACGTATGCATGAACAATCATAAAAATTCATCTTACTCGATGGACCATCAATTTTAGCCAATGTATATCCCCACGACTAGCAATTAATAAAGAAAAACGAGATATTTGGTAATTCGGTTTCTGCCAATAAATAATATAAGAATGATAATCCACCGCTGGCGCCATGTCAAATAATCCCACTCTGTATAAGCAATCTAGAGATTTCTACGTCTGAGCACAACCGATGCTAGTAAACAATATACATAACTATAGTGGTCTGTTCGCCCAAGATTGCACGGAACTCTGGTGGAAAGATTTGATTGCTACCACTCGACACGCTATAGTCTACCGCACTTGGTATATCTGTATTTATAAGGGAAGACTCCTTTTTTCCAGAAACTCCAGAGACAAAAAGTTCTTTTCTCGTTGCACGATAAAGTTCCACCTTAAGGAAAACAAAGTGATTCAAGAAATCGCAGCATGCGAGTGTTTCCAGTCTGAAACTTCATCACGTGAGTGTCAGTTGACTATATTATTACACGATCCGCTACCTATTATGCAGGAAATATAAATAATTCCCATCTAAATGTTTGTATCTCCTCGCCATAGCACGTGGGTTGGTATATTTATACACTATTTCGTTTACTTGACAATTCAAATTTGTCCCTGTGAATCAGCAGGTATACATTGACATTTTTTTTCGAGTAATTTCCATACCCCAAGGCTACAATATGCTCATAAGCCTGAATGACGTCAGAGGGATTTCTACATAGGACACGGCGCGCGCGCATAAAGGTACATAGTCGGTATATAAAGCAACACAGATCTAAGCAGAGCTCAAAGCTCTGATATCAGTAAATATCCTTTCTCGAAGTTTCTCGAAGCGGAAAAATTTAAGGTTAGAATTCCTATTGGACATTTCGACGCTGTTTACACACAGGGCATATATTTTTTGTGTGTGGTATACACAGTTATAAAATTAAGAGAACGGAACGCTATATGCAAAATATTACATGCTTAATCATTATTCTTTTGGTTTATCTAAAATTACTTGTTTTTTGCAAAATTTATCTTTTCTGCTTCCATGGTTACACCCGTACATTTTTTATTTTCTAATCAAATCACAGGCAGTTCACTTAATAGGCAATTAATGCCTGATACATGTTGCTGATCGACAATGACATTTATAAGGGCACTATATGGAGTATCCAATATAAAGTACACAACTCTGATGGCTGGATGACGGGGTGACGTATCACGTGCATAGATCGCAGGAAGTCGAGGATATTCTTTATTCTTCCCTCGTAGAAGTTTCCGGTTCGCCCGACCCTTCCGCCTGTGTAAAAAGACCCTATTAGTATACCAAGTCGTATAAAGGATATAAGAAATGGCAGGAAATTATACAATGTAAACCAATTAATCGCTATAACGTTGCAATACAAAATTCAGTACACGTTGAGAGTATTAGTTACAATTGTCAATATTTGAAGATGAAATAAAAAAATTTTCAGTCCGACAGACCATTGAATAAAAAGAGCAATGCAAACGATAAAAAGACTCTGTATCGAGAGCCCCTTGTATATCTATACTATATGTCATGTACAACGTATTTAGCAATTTCCAGTTTCTGTCTGTTTCCAGTATTCTGGAATAGACGTTCAAGAGCAAAGTGTCGAAATTTTATACTTTAAACCCGTCTAAGGCTCAATCTGTATCACCCTATAGAGCCAGAGCATCCTCAATTCAGTCTCATAGCAGTTACCAGGCGACGAGGGTGAGCTGGAAATCAATTTGTATCGTTTCGGAGGGGCGTGGTTCGCCAGTCGTCTGTTGGTATCGCGTGAAGCCCAACGGGAATGATATTTCAAAAGATACGTAAAATGATTCTCAAGATATTCGCTGCAAGCATGGCAATGCTTTCTACATGTACATCCTTTTTTCGATTTTCTTCTTCTAATACTCTGGCACCATATTTCCAATGAAATCACTTGCAGAAACGATATCGACGAATTTGAAAATTTTCAACAGATTCAATCTAACCTAACCTAACTTAACCGAACCTACAAGCACTCTCTTTTTAGAATCGAGAAGGAGAAAAAATGAAGAGAAGGAATGTCCGGAGAACATACACAAAGTTCTTGATACGTTGGCTCTTTTTTTTTCAAATTTTTACATCCCAGGTATTACTTGCGGTTAGTCATATACAGTTAAGAAACAGAAATTGGAAAAAGTAAGAGATAGTTACCTCATTAGATTTCAGAGCACGTTGTGTCTCTAGGAAGTCGTAGCGCTGTTTTTCGGGAAACGACATACATTCGGGTCGTGGAAATGTGTGTCCCGGCGACTCTCTCAATCCCAGAAAAAGCCAAACGGTAAGTACAAATGGCGCTGCGAGAACCGGAAGTCCCCACTGTGAATTAGAACTTATGTGTTCTTTCATACCGGACTATGCACCTATTGACATAGCATAAGTATGTTCTGTATGGCGTCCTAACGTTCTACAATATTTTGTGCTAAACGAGCATTTCACTGAAGGGTAGAAGACTATCTACAAGTAGCTATCAATATATACCGTAACGACGCTTTCCCGACATAGTTTACAAATAAATGACAGCGATTAATCCAAACGAAAGAAATATGTATATCAAATTCTTGTCCAAATTTGACCCTGGCCCGCTCTTAGGCGGTCTGGTCGTGAATTATAAGACATAAGCTACCGTATTAGCAATCCTCGTACCCGTAGTTATTAGGAAAGCACAGGGTGACGCGTAAGAATACGTTGAACAAAAAGGTCGGTTGATCTCGTGATCGAAACAGTAGCTATATTACTCCTGAGCGTCACTCACCGTCGTCCAGCTACTCCTAATATTCACAGGAACACACTATCGCGGATTACAGGTCCTTCAAACGATTACGGTACGATCAACGATAGAAAACAATAGAAAACGGTACTAAGCGATAACACGTCTGTTTATCCCTGAGCTATACCACGCCGTGAGTGACGCCAGAAATTTTCAAAATCGGGAACTTTTTCGAGAGGCGCGCTGGATATGTGCCTAGCCCAATTAGATTCGCGGACACATCGACGTCACCAGCACGCTCCCGATCTTCAATTGTTTCGACGATCTCGATAAAGTAGATCCTGATAGTAATTATATTTTTTACATCATCTTCTCGGATCCGCTTAATCGACTCGAAACAAAATGGAACACGTTCTCACCAGGGAAATATATAAAAATTCTTATTTTAAGATCAGTCTAACGGCACGCGAAATGATCCGTAACCCATTGGGCCTACGACACAGTCCATATTTTCCACGCAATAGTACATAACATAGGAAGGCTTTCACTGAAATACTAAATGCAATCTAAAATTGAAAATAAGAAAAGTTTGAGATTTTGAATGAATCGATGTTCGATTCAATTCATCGACTATACCCATTTTCACCATCTAGATACGTTCAGTTCTCATTGACAATGAAGTTCCCGATTGACGGGTAATGGAACTTTAGATTTATTCTAAAATTAACTTCTCTACTCGTGAAAAATATATGTTTACCTTTGCAGCCATAGGGGCTAAAACAAACTGAAGAATAGGACAGAATAGAACAGCAATCAGAGTAGCAACGACCGTTTGTCTATTCAAAACGAGGAAAGTTCCACCCATGGCAGATCCGGTCAATAAACCATTAAATCCCCAGATGCCATCGTAGACTGTTTGTTGAGGAACACCAAGCAGCAATCCTGCATTGAAAACAATGTCCAAAGAAAATTATATTTAAAAAAACATGAAAATATCCTCAAGAGTTCTGGAATAGAGAAAAAATATGAATCACTTCCCAAAAAGAATAAAAATCCAACTCCAGTAATCGGAAACCAAGTGTTCCGGCGACTCAATTAATCTCAGTCCCCTTTTCTGTGAACTAGTTTCTCAGCGACATATATCTAATTGTCCAACCTTTCTTGAATCAATTGATCAGCCACAATAGCTGCTCTCGCAAGCCTAATGGGCCTAATGCAAACCTAATACATCCGGTTCACATCTACGATATCACATAACCTCCAAAAAGCCTGACAATTTTCTGAACCGTTAATCCTCCGTATGTCTGGTGAAAAATTGTATCATCGTATGCCTGGTGGGTTTGTCAAATCCGAAAATAAGTGTAGCTCTTTTTCCTACGTTTAAATAATTATTGTTATTCTCAAATGGTATTGCAATTTTTCACTTTTGTGTGCGTTACTTGGCTTTGCAAAATTATTGCCATACACAGCTACTGGTGGGCTTGACAGAACCTACCGGGCATGCAAAGAGTTAATGAAAAACTGATTGACAGTTACCGAGCAGACATCCAGCCAAGGCTCCAATAAACGACAGTGCTGCCATCGCTGGTGAGTAAATCAAAAGTGCAAGGTATATAACCGATCCAGCAGCGACATCGTGCAATGCGAATACCTGAGACGCCGAAGTGACAACGCCTTGTAAAACCTAAATTCAAATAAACTTGTCTTTTTCTTCGCAAAGCAATAACAATTAAGTATACGCGCTCTTACCAATCCCCAGTCCAGGTTGACAGCAGTGCCATTCTCGACAATGGGGCTCGCATATTCCATTGTGGCGTCACTTGTTGCATTGTCCTGGAAAGGCGAACATGCAATATCGAGTAGTAACTGACACAATGGCTACCGAATTGAACAGTTTATTTTAGACGTTCTATACTTGGTGAGTTTCTACGTGCATTGTATCTTCGCGTCGCCCTTTCTCGTAGGGGCATCGTTTAATTTATGCCTAATCTGCATTTTTCTCCCTATGTTCCCTATGAAGATGCAGATACATGCGTTGTGTGTACATACATACATAAATGGGTGGGATACGGATGCGCCTTATTGAAAAGTTATTCATACTTTCCTATATAAATATATATGTATGTATATAGGTGTATAATAAGGCATCCGATTCATGGAGATGGTAGCATCAAGTTCGTTGGCTAGTAATAAATCTGGCATTCCGCACGGTCATACATATTTCACCATATACCGTGCGGGGTGGTAAACTAATATTTCCGGCAATAAGCCAGCGCAGGTTAAAAATCGCCTCTCAAGTTCCGTTTGAAAGATATATTAAGGTTTGCTTGGCACACTCTTTAAAAATGAATGAATCGGCTGGACGTGGAGAGACAAAATTTCTTGCATTTCTGTACTCTGCCTTACCAAGCTATACCGAAGGTTCATCTGTATAACCTCAATATTCTTTACTTCACCCGTCCGTGGGTTTAGTCAAAGACTTCACTAAAATTTTATATTTTTTTGTTGCCGGCCATGATACTTTAATTATGGAGAGATCATAGAATTTATACAAAAATACAGAAATACCAGTATAAAATATTTCATGTACTTTACAAATGAAAAGTTCGCGATGCAATTTCCACATTTGCTACTGGGAATCCGCGTGCCCGACTATTATCATTAAGGTTAATGATACTCTCAAGATAGACCTCGATTCCGATTCCGTTGATTAATTATATGAAAAAAAAAGCGTTCGGTATAAGAGTTTGAAAAATTATTCCCTCTGATCTATACACGTGGCTTACGACGTGGCACAATTTTTCAACGTCGCCCAATCCTGCCAAGTGTAAGATACGTCTAACCTGAAAGAAAAATACTTAGTCACTCACAGTCGAGTTGAGGGTGGAAATCGCACTGTTTACTTTCGGTGAATGATTGTTCAACGTCAACACAAATAGCAATAAGAACTCAACCACCACAACTGGCCAAGTCAAACATGGAAATCTTCCGCTTCCTATGGACCGGGCCAAGTAAACACTGAAAAACGAATGTACGGACATTTGAACTTGTAAGAAAAGTCAGCTTGCAATGGACGAGAAGAAGCTCTTTGTGAATCTCACCTGAATATCGTGCCTAGAAAAATAAGGAACAATGGAAAAGGATCAAAGGGGTCGTAGGACTTTGGAATTAAACTGTAAGTCAAAGCTCCAACTAGAACCGGATTGTAAACTGTCAGTCCATTGCCAATTATCGTCTGTTGCTCATTTGTTAACTGAAAGAAAAAACAAAAATGAAAACGCAGGAAGGATCGTATTTTAAGGAAAAAAAAAGGTTAACGAATTCAGCCGCAAGAGAAAGCTACAGCATCAGCATTGAAACGTAAGAAGGAGAAGACTAGCGGAGGAAAATTCCGCATTGCGGCGCTGCTTCAGTTTCTATAAATAATAGGCGAAGTAAAATTTCACATTTGGCCTGTTCTCATTGCTCACACTTTTCGCATCTTTCAAAAAGTGCAGATTCTCATGGATTACTTAAAAATATCAGCCAATAAGAATTTACACTTTTTGAAAAATACAGAAAGTGTAGTTAACGAGAACACACCTATTGACTTACTTACCATCGACACCAAAAGACCCAAAAGGCCCGTTCCCATGCTCAGCAGTAGCATACTGGGTGCTGCAGCAGCAAGGCTTCCGACTATCAACAATCCGCTAATTGGGTTGTTAGCGAATACAACCTGCAAAGTCAAAGTACTACCAGTAATTAAAAGGGCTTACCGCGTTACGATTTTAAAGTTAGAACGATAAAGGAAGCCATTTGGACATTATTACTCTGTAGGTACTGTAGGCCAACTTTATGCTGGTAGTACATACAGTCGAAAGCTTATACGGTTCATTCCACCTCGAATGACCTAGTCTTTTGTCTTGTTGTTATATGTATATATCATTTTAAATGTTTTATTCTCTTTAATAAAAATGTATTTCTACTACAAGACTGGCATGAAAGTTCAATTAAATCATTGTGTAAAATATTTTTAATACAAATTCCTGATAAAATATGATTTTATATAATCAGATCTAAAATTTAACAAAAATACATTGTGAAAATGTAAAGTCTACGTAAGTTATCTATTCAGCCCTTTTCAGATAATCAAATTTCGTTTCATTGTATCGTAGCGTCTAAGGAATTCAACTACCATGTCCCTATGTAATTTCCGAAGTACAATGAATTCAACCACAGAATATTCCACTAGTTGGAATGAGGATCACTGGGTCCAACGAAAGACCAGCTTTCAAAATCGTTTAAAAGAGAAAAGCAAAAATATCTCTTCAGTTCGAACCTAGAACGTCCACACAAAATTACAATCCTTTTTCCGATTTCCATTGTGCAACTTACAGAATACATGTCCACGCTATAAGATATCTGAAAATACATAAAAGCGAAACATGGACTAAAAATGAAATGCAAGTATGTGTCCCTTCCTTTCGTTATTTAATTATGATTATATATGTATGATTTTATAAGATTACATATAACTAATTTTTTCAGATTATTTCACTTTTGTCTCACTGCGAAAAGGTTGATGTAGCAAATTTCTAGTTTTATACGTATATATAAAATACCTATTTCATAGTAAATACAGTAGAACCTCGACTAGCTTACATTCGTTAAGCTTATATGTATATGGGCAATTGGAGAGACACGTCTTAGCGTTTTCGATTTTCAGAGCAGCGAGAGAGTTAATCGTCGTCACGATTTCTCGTACCTGATTGGTTCTTCACATAGCTTACATGGTTTCACATTAGGTAAGCTAAATGAGGTTCCACTATATCGAGATCAATTATACAGGGTGTCCCATTTGAAACAGGACGGTTGAATATCTGTTTAAGGAATAGCGAGACACCAAAATGTGTCAGACGAAAGTTGTAGGGTACGAATGGGGAAGTCAGTGGAAATAGAATTTATGGTCCTACTATTTATGCTTGTATATTGAAAGCATAAAGTCAGTTTTTTTAAAGTGCAGCAACATTTTTGAACCCCCACAAGTTGTGCGTCTTATCGAGACGAATTCAACCATACCCTATTTTATGATTTTTGTGATCGATTTTCTATGAAATATCAAATGAAAATGGAAAAAAATGTGATATTATCTTTATTGAAGCTTTTCTACATGTTCTATTTCACATGTTACACGTGTGTGATTGTTTAGGTTCAGGGCACACTTATTGTGGATGTTCAATGTTGCCACCATTTTCACCGAGACACAACTCCAGCCGACGTCGAAAGTTTCCAATAACAAACCGAAGAACGGCCCAGTTAGTGACACTTTAAGAGCGGTCGTGTCGGATTTTTGCTATTTATTCATGCGTGTTAGAGCCAAACTGAAAACTAAAGGTTTCAACACGTGCGTTGAAGCCCTGCGAATGAGATTCATACAAGTGAAACAATTAAGGTTTATTAATAAAATTATTGTTTCAATAGCGCTTCCCTGCTGCCGGGGTTTTTGACACTCGAGAAACACCCATGTCGTAGATTGTGACCCCTGCGTGTACTGATTTGTGACACCCTTGGCGCAATTTATGACGCCTGCGCGTACCCACTTTCTCACGCTTCCGAATATCCCCGTGCAAATGGGTTAAATTGCAGTTTATGTAATTTCAAGGAAACACATTAGGTACAAACAACGAAAAATGTTTAATTAGTGCACGAATACTTTATTTTCTTTACATGCGTAAAAAATTTAGAAAGAAAGCAAAAAATGCTAACCGAGATTGCTGTCGGGTTTTTGTCTTTTCCTTTTTGACTCCTTTTTCAGCTGCGTTTTTCTCAATCGTTCTTCATTTCTCGCCTTTTTGCTTCCTCATAGAGGAAGCTATGTGACGGTGACAAATTTGCCTGTCGAGATTTTCATGTCACCATGTTCAGAATGTGTCAAAACGTCAAGAAAACACTTTGGAGAAAATATCCGGATGTGTGTGTGCGTAATGGCCTCCTAAAATTCAAACATGTATAACTCGAGAACGGTTTGAGTTACAGCCCCCAAACTTTGCAAGGCATATGCAGCTCTATAATACCTTCTATAATACCGTTTCCAAGTTCCCAAAAAAAAAGGACGTTCGCACTCTAGCGATCGCAAATTTTGTGATAATTGTCTAAATTGTTCTTGACAAAGAGATTTGTATCGAAGGTTGGTTGGTATTGCATTTGGGCCGAATCCATCGAGAAGTTTTGATTTTGATATTTTAATTTTTCGAAAAATTAAATTTATCAATATAACTTCCATCAACTTTGACCGATTGAATTCTAATTTTCCAATAGTATAGAACATCATTTAGCAGTGATATGTAGAAAATTTGGCGGAGGTCGGCAAAACCAATCTGATTATACATATTTTCAAGTTTTCGAATTTCAGCCGGTTCAAACAAACCGCAAGTTGAAACTTGCAATTTGATTCCTCCGAATCGTAAGTAGTGTACGAAATCCCTATATGAGTAAGCCAAGAATTTAAATTTTGCAATTTGCTTCCTCTGAATCATCGGTAGTAGATGAAGATTCCTCTACGAGGAAGCCAAAGATTAACAAAAAATTAAAATGCTTCCTCATATAGGGATTTCGTACACTACTTACGATTCTGAGGAAGCAAATTGCAAGTTTCAACTTGTGGCTTGTTTTTCTCTTTTGTACGTTTTTTCTCATCTTCCGCCTTGGCATATTCTATCCATTCGTCGGATTTAAGTACTGCTGACACTTTGTTTTGCATGATTTTTTTTTCGGAAGCCCCTTCTTTTTCGGAGGTTATAGAAAAATATGCTTGAGTAGCGAAGGGTTACCGGGAGGAATATCAACTTACGAATTTGACGCCGATGGCTTCAAAGATGACCGTCTTTTCGGGTTTTCGTCAGTGCATTGACTTCGCAATTTTATCAGCTCCGTCCCTTCTTGTACACTTTCGTTAAAATTTTCAAACGGTACTAACTAGCTGTGTCGATCTTGTAGAAAGTAGTATAGATAGTTTTACAATCTGCGTCAACCGTTGAAAGATTGTGAAATAAAGAAAATAAATTATGTACAAAAAATTTCATAGTGACAATACCAATTGATGTTTAAAACGACTCAGAATTCAGTTTTTTGATGACTAATAAAACACAATCAAGTAATGCATCAGATAATAAAGAATTAACAAAGAAAAATATTGCGTTAAAATACCGAAACTCCATGTTTGTCATCTATGTGTCCTTCTTGGACAACGCTGTCGGCTGAAATGGCGGGACTGACTTCGCTGGCATTAATACTAATATCCTTAATTTTTCGCCAGAAGTAGAATAAACTTTGATGTGCCAGATCGCCACTCCATTCTGCTCCCTCTTTGACGTCTCTGAACATCTCCAGCACTGCAGTTTCGATGTTATTTTCAAGATATTCTAAAAGTTCTTTATACCCAGGTCCTTCGGTTTCAGTCACCGCAGGGATCTTTTCGGAGCTATCGTAGTTCTTAAAAAACTTCTGGTAGTGAATTCCATCTGCTGAAAAAGGGTAAAGCCCAGTTGTTCTAAAGCCACTTTAGAGAGTCTCCCAGGGCGATTATCCTTAAACTGAGTCTTGATCTTTAGATGCTTTATAAGCAGTAGAACACTATACAATAATTGGACCCGAGTTGGAGGGAAGCCGCTTCGACTCATGTGCAAAATCCACTCAACGAGTTTGCGTTCATTTTCTTCGCCAAGTATGCATTTAGGCCCAGAAGATTTGATTACAGGTGGTAATGTAACACGCTTTTTGTAGAGCAATGTCGTCCTCGGAATCTTGCAAAGCTTCGATGCTGTTCCTACAGGCATTCCCGTTTTCACCACGTCTAAGGCTTTCTCGAGAACGGCATTTGTGTATCCCCGTTCAACATTTGTCCATTTCCTAATTAGATAAAAAATGTATATATTGGTATTTGTATTGTATAATACAATATAATTATTCACTTTGAAAAAGCAATCTATAGTAAAACTGTAATATATGTATATTGTACCTTTTCAAAGCAATCCGTGGAGGGATAAATGAGTCTGCAGTTTCTGTAGTCCCTATGACTGCTTCGATGCACTTTTTCCAAACAATTTTCTTGTTATGCCTATAATACATAGAATAAAGGACACAATAATACATGTTTTAACGTTTCTTATTGAAAAAGCCATCTGTAGTGAAAAAAAAAGTATTTTATACTCTTCCATTGAAGCTTTTGATGGAATCAATGGATCAGATTCCTTCGCAGTCTCCATTGTCTCTTCAATTTTATCATTCAAAGCAGCGGTTGATTTACACCTAAGAATACATATTACGAAGAAAACAATAATAGATATTAGAATTAATCCTATTGTCAACCTATCTATATTATAGAAAAAAGCATGTCATACCCTTGCAATTTTTATGGGATTGCTAAGGTTGCTGTCACTGCAGTTTTCTTTACCTCTCTGACACAGTCTTTCGGGGTAAACTTAGAATGCATTATTAAAATATATATTATAAACATTAAACAACAAGAAAACATATCAGCAGCGTTAAGTGAGAAAATATTTTAAATATTAGATTTCCGGAAACATTAATAGTCTCATTGTTGTAACTATTTTTCCCGTTTCTTCCGTTCATGAAAACTAATATCCCTTTCTTTAAATTGTTATGTCACAGCAAATTATAATAAATAAACAAAGCAAATTGTTCGACGCAACAGGTGACAAATCGAGGTCAACAACAGCAATATAACCTTATTGACCCCGCGAGTCTGCACAAATATCTAACCAAAAGTTAAATAATTTCTCATTTCATCGATAGTCTGGTTCCTGCTGAAGATGTTAATACTATTTTTATGAGTTTAGACATACACGAGGAACAAAATTTACAATAATGTAGCTTGCCACAACTACTACCACCATCTAGCATTGCCCCTGCGGAGCCACTGAGACGCGTGTCGCACTATTCACTGGTCAATTTATATTCAAAAATATTTCATTTAAAACAGTGTGTTTCTCCAGTCATTGAAAGTGAAAAACACTTTTTAATTAGTCGGTAATTGAATTAATATTCGACAAGAACTGTATTTATGGCAGTCAAAATTATGCCATTGGGGTCACAATCTGGGACAGGGTCAGTAACTCGGTCATTTACCCTAGTCACATTTTATTCCATTTTCGTGTGATATTTCAGGGAAAATCGATGAAAAAAATCATAAAATAGGGTATGGTTGAATTCGTCTCGATAAAATGCACAACTTGGGGGGAGGGGGGGGGGTCAAAAATGTTGTTGCACTTTAAAAAACTGGCTTTATGCTTGCAACATAGAAGCATAAATAGTAGGAGCATAAATCCTATTTGCACTGGCTTCCCCATTCGTACCCTACAACTTTCGTCTGACACGTTTTGGTGTCTCACTCTTTCTTAAACAGATATTCAATCGTACTGTTTCAAATGGGATACCCTATATACAGAGTGATTAATTTGAAACGTAAAATTAACGTGTCGCTTATTTCTTGCTAACAATAAGTTATGCTCCTTGAACTGAAGTCAAATATAACATTTAAAAAAGAGACTCCTGATAGTTTTATTATTTTTAGACATTTTATTATTAACAGTGTCAATAATTCATTGCAAAAAAATGCTTTATATTACAAGCGAATGTGTCTCCCAGCCGTTTTTCTTGGTCAAAGGGGTGTCTTCGCAAGGAAGGAATAAGCTTTAGCTAAATTCGAAATTTCGAATAACTCACTCTACGTAACATTATTAAGATCAGTTTCCAAGAAAACAAATTTTATTGTATGTTATTTGTTTATTTTCACGTTTGACAGTTCAATGGAAAATCTATTCATTACAATTCAATACCTAAAAAAAGAATTAAGCGGAATTGAGGATTGTGCTGTTAAATTCTGTTTTCTTTCAATTGGCCGATGGGGCGTTGAATTTCTCTTTAAGATTTTATTCTTATCAATTCTTTAAATCGTTTCTGTTCGTCTTTATCTGTCCTTCTCTCATGGTCATCAATTCGATTCGATTACCATTTATATTGTTATTACTGCCTATTCGTGTGAATCCTTTGTATTAAATCGAATTAGTTCGTCGACGAGTCATAGTTTCTATTATTTCGTTCAATTCGCTCTGAAGAATTCGAATCAATTGTTTATTAATGCGAGAATAGGCGCGTGATTTTTTTTATGTAAACGGGCACGTGGAGTGCCGGCGACACCCCCAATTAAAAATCATTGTTAGTATTAAGGCTTTACAAAAATCTGGTTAATTATTATTCGTTCACGTTGCTATACAGGATAGATGTTTTTGTTGAAAAAAATAATATATATTTCGTTAATATATCGAAAGTCTTAAATGTGTATATTTTTCCACGATTCAGGGTTGAAATAGAATTAACCAATCAAGTTAGCTTATACCGTTTAAATCTTGTTTTTGTATGTATGTTCATACATACAACTATGCATATGTTTCTACCGTGTAGGGTTCAAATAGAGTTAACCAATTAAAAATGAGACTTGAGCGGAATAAGCTAACTTGATTGGTTAATTTTATTTCAACCCTGCATCGCGGAAACATATGCATTGAATACGTTTAGAAAACGGTCTTAAACCGGTTAGTTAATACTGACCAAATATCACCAAACGACCACCAATCGATTGGTAAAAAGGAAAATGTCAATAGTCGAAGTGGGAGGGGGGCTATCTTAATGCTACAAATTTGTTATGAATTTTAAAAGTAAACCAAAAACCATTAAACGTTCCAAATGGACTACCAAATAACAACAAATAACCACTAATCGATTGGTACAAAGAAAAATGTCAAAAGCGAAAGTGGGGGGGCTAACTTTATGAAGGTGATTAATCGTATTATTTCGTGTGGTTAGGTCTATTCCCTTTAATAAGTTTAGTCGAGTTCCTTTAAGGAAACGCGAATGGGATGCAATTCCTGGTAAGATTGAGTCCGATTCTATTCTATATTTTGAATTAACATCACACCTATATTGATTCGAATGAGTTCTGAGATATAATGTTCAACGGGTATATCTATAATGTGTTGAGGCAATAATCAAATTTAGTATTTCGATCTGATAAGTTTTTTATTTGCATAATATATTCTATTCAAATGTTTACGCAATGTACAAACAGAAAAGTGTTCAATTGTCAATAAGGAGAGAACATTTGTGAATGCCTATAACGGTTGTTATTACAAAATCGATGCTAAAAACTAAAATTAATAGCTTAGAAAAAAAAAAGTGTCCCAAGATAGCCGGATCTCCCATAAATTCACAACCATGAAATGACGACAGCGACCACCAATAATTGGCATGGCGGAAAAGCGATGACAGAATTTCTAGATATTTTCAATTCATATGCTAACGGCATGAAACATGGATCTCATGGTAACCATCATACGAATAGACAAGGTAAAGCCAGAGATGGGTAGGGAGATGCACAACGCTACGGTTTTAGGCGATATCAAAATCATGGCGTTAAATCGCAGTGGCAAGACTGTAAGTAGGATTTTGTGATCATCGCCTCCGTCGACAATGCGAATCCCGTCGTAGCCGAACTAAACGTGAATACCGTGAGTACGAACGCATAGCTTGGCGGGCATAGGTTCTCCGCAACTCACCGCTGGTTCCCAAAGCAACCCTTAAAACCAGACCGGGAAATATAGAACTTCTCAAGAACTATTGAAAAAGCCTATTGTTGAAACATTCTTAAGACATTTTTAAGAAAGTACAGTGCCAACTTGACACCCGTGTAGCACCTCAATTTTTGCTAAATAATATTATTGGATCTTGACTTACTTTCAAAATTTATTCAAAATATAAAATTGAGGCTAAATCAAAATCTCGTAGAATATACGGAGTAGATAAAAGTTGAATTGAAATTGTAGAATATCGAAAACAAATTACGTTCAAATTGAAATATTAATAAATTAGGTGTTTGGAACATTAAAATAATTAATTAAATCAATGAAGTAAAATATTAACACTTCGAAATCGGAAATTCTGGCCAAGCATATTTAAAAGTACTGGAAATTGCCCAAAATTGTGTGCGCGCAAATTCGTCGCGCAGGACTCGGTGAGTGAGAACAGGCGGTTGGTGGGGGGAGCGCTTGAGGCAGTGCCTGGACTCGGAGCGTTCATTCCTCCTCGAGCCGGTCTCCTATACTGGTCTCTTGGAAGCACCACTCTTATCCTTTTCCAACCTTCTTCTATTTCTATATTTATTTCTTCTCTCCATGCAAAGACGTTCAAAATGGAACTGATGTCACGGCGTGACTACACACATGAAAAGTGAATCAATCAGAATAGAGAGTGTCTGGTGAGTTTCAAATGATTGTTGCATTTCACCCCTTAATACCACAAGGTTGCAAATTTCTATCAATGATTTTATTAAAGTATTTGTGCGTCACTAATGATATGCAGTATTCACCTGATTCCAGTACATTAAAGAAGTTAGACCTTCCTCTACTAAGTAGTAGATATTGTGTTCGCAATTGTCGCCTATACACTAAACTGGAAAGACGGAACGTTGAAGAAAAAGTCAGATTTGCATCCTTTTGTGTAGAACACGATCTTTTTAGTTAGTCAGACACAAAAAGTATATACTATTCAGTTATTCATATTTTCTTGAAGATAGAAATTTTTCAATATAATATTTAAATTGGTCATAAAAATATAAAATATTTGCTCTGCTCGTATTTATAGCATGACTATTTCATTTCGATTAGTTATATTATTCTTTTGAATTAATTTTGATATTTATATTTTTAACATGAAAGAACGTGGGTATACATTGCGTACCCTTAGTAACGTTAATCAGTGTGTAATGAACACCGTTGCCCTTTATGTATAATTTGCAGTGCGGACCAATTTTCATTTATAAACCTCTTTTAAACGTGTTTGTATGAATTTTATTAGTTTGATTAATTTTTTTAAAAATGCAAAGAATTAACTTGGATGAAACTCACTCGGGGGATTTTTAACGTCGTTGAATACGAATCTGAACTCAAAGTTCAAAAATTCAAAATGGCTAACAATTGCTTCGCCACATTGGCTCCACTATCTCGAATTTTTTAAAATTTCGACCTCAGATTTTGATTCAGTGACCTAAAAAGAAATGCCAATAAAAAGTATGAGAGCTTTCAACCAGTTATTTTAATTACAGTAGAGAATATTTATTTTTACATGTGTTTCCGAGAAAATTTATTTATAGTAAATAAAACAACCTTCTTGAATGATTGGCAAAATACTTTAGTGTTTTAAACAAGTACTTAAAATGCCGTTTCATTGTCAATAATATTGTATGCGTTTATAACACATATAAAAAGGACCATTGTATAGCTGTGAAATAATTTTAGAAGTGCGTTAATAAAGCATTATTCCTTGTTTTTATTGTACTTTCAATATTCCCTTTATAGTCTCATAATTAACGGGATAAGTGCTATTAAATACTCTAATCAAATCAACATTAGGAAGTTAACAAAAATTATCGATGTACCTCGCGATCAGACTCAGACAAGTGAGGACCTATAATCGACCCACGAGTCCAATGTATTTTTTGACAATTCGAAAACAATGAAAGCTCTACATATGTATAGTAAAACATACTCGTCACTTCGTAAAATATTTGTTACAAAGTCTGCATATGAGAAGAGATGGGCAATATTCGCATACGAATGCATTCAAATTTTTTTTCCATTTGAATAACTGTGAATAATTTCTAACAAAAAGCAATAATAACATTTCTCGAGATCAATTATTTCGGATTCCTTTTTTTAAAAATAATTAGCGCTCTCGCATAACTATTCATAGTTATTCGAACCGACACATTTTCACTCAAACATTGCCCATTTCTACATATGAGTGAGTGAGCAGCCCAATGCATGGATAAGCATTCAAGTGAAGCGTGGATCTGATTGGATGAGTAAAATGATTAATATGTCAATAATTACGCGTCGGATCGAAAAATGCTAAAGGACTTTTCGACCAGAAATACGGCTATGTTAAGTATACATACAATTTCCGGACACTTTGTATAAAATATTATATAATTATATATAATTATTTTTCTCGTGCATGTTATTATTGTTAGCTATTTGAATGCATTAATCAACTGTTTTGTTCATATCACAAAGTTATACATGTAATATTGAGGTAAGGTCTTCATATGTCATTAAGAAAATACTGCTCATTTGATATTCGTCCATTTTGTTCGCCGTAACTTGTTAGACAAAATGCTTTGAGGACCAATATTTCATTCTATATTAAATTCCAATTACAAATACGGTCTCATTATAATCAATTGATCGTAAAAAAAAAATGATAATGCCTCTACGTTATTTTAATTATATATTTTTTACTCACTTGTGCATATCCGCGCAGTAGAGAGTCCAGGAATTTAACCAAAATCCATGTGAAACCGTCTTTCTTATCTAAATACTTTTTCCAGAGCGAAAAATCGCCAACATACGCTACCCATTGTCGTTCCTGAAAAAAAATCAAACGCGTATTAAACGCAAATCATGTTCACGAAATTGTATGATTTAAAAAATTTATTTGAATTTTCACAAGACACAAATATTTCCAACGTGTACTTTAACTGTATGCTGTACCCTTTTCCTGATGAACGGCATATTGTTATTATGTGACTATTTACAATATTTATTGCACAATTTTATGAGAGCAACTTTTCATCCACTGATTTATCCGGACCGATGTAGCTCTCGTTACGTTTATGCAAGTACTGACATTTCATACGAACCTTACAATTTTAAACTGGACTAAGCAATTATTTATTTATGATACACACGGTATCTTAATCTTTCATATCGCCAGCTATATCTAGCATAAACAAAACATAAAGTCAGAGCCTGCAATTGCCCCTAATTGGGTTAAAACAACCGAATTCTTGTTTTTGCTGTCAAACACCTACTAAATGTTATCAAAACCGTCCACACATTTTTATTGCAACAGCGCTTTAGAATTTGCCACGAGGAAATGTGCCTTGTTACTTCATTTAATCTATACGTATTAGGGAAGCGTTTCACGGACCTAGTGACACCATGAAACACGCCACATGACCCCCCAACGTCCAGCACAAAAAGTTCGATTTGGTTCAACTTCTCGTACTTTGTTGGTGACAAAGTAGCGAGATGCGTATAGCAGTTACCATATTTAATTAGTGAACGATTGTATCTAATCAACAATTATTTTTGAACTTGATAGACGTCAAGAGCGGAGAAATAACGTAGTAAAATCCACTTAGTAACTTCTTCAAAACTGGATCAGCCCAATACAGTACATTATGATACACGTGCCGCATACTACTTTTTTTTTAACTCGGTGTACGAAATTGGATTTCTCATGCCTGTTTTTCTTTAACTCAGTGTGCGATATGGATTATAACTATACCGTTATGATACCATTTCTTTATCATAAGCAACGAGCTAGAATCAGTGCGTGAAATGAATTACTTTGCACACTGAGCGTCAAAATGCGTGAACAGGCATGAAAAATTGAATTTCGCACGCTGAGTTGAAAGAAAGTTATTTTTGTAATGCCGTTCAAATTTTTCCAGCTCTACGCTAGCAGCAGCTATTCCAGATATTTGTTTCATTTTTCCTGTGTTTATTAGTAATGTTTGCACACTCACTTATCTTTGAAAACTAATTATTATATTAGCAACAAATGCGAGCAAACGCGAATGGCAGTTGAATACCACTTTATCATCAAGACACCACCGTTGGCGGCGCATGAAAAGGCGCCTTTATCACTTTACTAATTTAATACTGTGAATATGACAAAAACATGAACGAAACTTTAATTAAAAATTATTTAATAGACTGAAATATACGTATCATAAAAATCATGTATTGCTTCATGAATTCATAACGACAACTGCACAAAGACACATTACCATTTAATGCATTTTATATGTGTCATTATATGTACAGCAATAATTTACTGAAATTTTATTAGCAATAACGCTTCACTCATGCACTTGTCAACAAGGCCTATTTCACATAGTAGTATATTTTATTGTCATGCTATTAATCCACTGTTTAATTATACATATATTAAAATATTTGTTATATTGAAATTTATTTGTACTTGCTGCAGTGTTGTATCCTCCACAGTAACCATATTTTTACAATGGGTGCTATTGATCTTTTGAAGATATCACAGCTTCTTGTTTTTGCTCGTAATATTTCAATTGCCGACATCAAATAGCAATAGAAACAATATTGGCACTGAACAACTTTTGAAATTGAAGAAAGGTATAAAGTAATAATTACCATGTCGATATTTAGAGAATCGCGTCACCATTGGACGCCTGTTTATTTATATGTTCAATCTCGTTCGACGACCGTGGCTTCTAAGTGATTAGACAGTCATATATAATTGAGGACAAGTTTCATAACCATGCTAATGACTTAAATTGCAATTCATATTGAGGCTCTGGAAGAAGTTGGTCAAGAGATGAGAATTGAAGAACAAATAGTTGAACCTTTTTACTATTGCGTGTTATTAGTAATCTAATATATGTACCATTCATATGGTTAGTAAATAGCAAGCTTTATATACAAGCTTCAAATTAACTGGAACCCTAATCATTTGTTACAATTTTCAGGAATTTAAGTATTAATTTTGCTGATTTAAAGATTTTTAAAAATTGGATTGGCCCATACTTAACTGTATTAGGAATATCTGTTAATAATAAATTTTGTTTATGTAAAAAAATGTTTTAATAAAACTTATACAGTTATAAATATCAGAAAAGATAACTAACATTCACCTCAACGTAAAACGTTGTATGGGAAAAGTGTATCAAAAGGTAATATTTTATTTTACTTTCTTACAATTCAAATTAACTTTTTGTCCAAGTTCGAGAATTAAAGAATAATAGCATTAAATCTCTATGACATAATTGGGATGAACGACTAGCGTAGGATCTTCGTCGCTGTCCTGTTCACCGCTTCCTAATTCACCCGTTTTTAAAGGAATTATAATTTGATCCTAAAAAATAACAGTATATTAGTAAACAATATATATTATAATTGTTATTATATTATATACATACATGATATATTAGCCTGTCTATAATTTTCTCAACAAGCGCCTTGCGTTCCAGCAATTCTTCCTCGGAATCGATTTGATCCTGTATCTGATCAAGGTACCATGCAACCAATTCCGACTTTTTTGTACCTTCCTTATCTTCATCTACAATATGAAAAAAGAATTTTCTATAGACCTAAATGTATAATAAAAATCTTTTCAATATAAAAAAAAATAACTTTCGATCGAACCTTCGCTCTCGATACGATTCTCCTCGTTGCGCATATAAAGCACTAACATGTTGGACAGATTTTTGTATTCGTCAAAGGACATAGTGAGCTTCTTTTTAGGAACGTCTGCGGATACTGCTTCATCTATAACAGTTTTAATTAACATTAACCAATAAATAAATAATAAATATGTATGACACAATTAATAATTCAAAAGTCTTAATAAACTTACCTGTTGATGCAGCAGTGCTTTTATCGTTGCTGTCAAGTGCGTTGAAAGCAGCCATAAGAGGCGGTGCATCGTCCAACTCCATTCCTGTGCCATTTTCATTGTACTCATCCTCGTTGAGATCAATGTCTGGCTGTTCTACGCGCACGATACTTTTGCTCAGTAATCGTCGAGCCTCTTTAACGTGCTTTACTGTGACTTCGTCGACACATTCAAGCTTAGCCAACGCCTCGGATAGTCGTATCAAACTCTCCAATTGACGTACAGTAACACGCCATGTGGACTTTCCTGAGCCGGTACCTTCTCTTTGCCGGAGAGTCGTATAACTTTCAATCAGAATTTCCGCAGCGTCCTGTATCATGAAAAGCAATTTTATAAAACTGAGCTGTTAATTATTTAGAAGCACAGAACTTACCGGATGTATAACTGGTTTGAAGTGCTTTGCGAAGTTGATGTATCTCAGAATTTCCGTCTGAGTATAGACTGTCTCTATATTAACTATATTGTTACTATGAAGATCAACGATTTTCTTGGCAATTGCATTGTCTATGACCTCATTACATTCGTCAACTAAGATGAAAAATAGATCAAATCGAGACATGATAGGTGCCGTTAATAAAACATTTTGTTGTAAGGATTTACTGCGATCGTAGCGACCATTTACAGGATTGGCTGCAGCAAGTATGGATGTTCGAGCATTCAAAGTTGCTCTGACACCAGCCTACATATAAAAGAAGTAGTTTTAGGTATTTTACTATTAATACTGAAGAATATAGGGATTGAACGTTACCTTGGCAATGGAAATCGTCTGTTGTTCCATTGCTTCGTGAATGGCAACCTGATCTCGTGGATCCATCTTGTCAAACTCGTCTATACAACAAATCCCATTATCTGCGAGCATCAACGCACCAGCTTCGATAACAAAATCCGATGACTCCTCATCTCGTACGACGGCTGCTGTTAAACCAGCTGCAGTGGATGCTTTCCCTGAGGTATACACGGCTCTTGGAGAAAAATCAGTTACTTGCTTGAGTAACTGCGACTTGGCAGTACTAGGATCTCCTACGATACAGCAATTAATATCACCACGGAGTGTGGTGCCTTCGATGGTGGTCTTGGGCACGCCACCAAAGAGCATCAGTGTAACTCCTTTCTTGACTTCGTCATTTCCGTGAATAGCTGGGAATAAACTTGACACCAGATTCTGATACAAATTCTTATCTCTGCTCATTTCGTACACCTTGTTCCATTCCGCTTCTGTCATTTGTCGCTTCATCATCTCCTGGGATATTTCTTCCATTGCCATTTCAATACCACCGAACTACAAAAGCAATGGAAATGATTAGTGATACCTTAAACAAGCAGCCCATCTTTTGCACTAGTCGATGCCTGTGACTAATAATTTTCAATGTGAATAAAGTGAGGTATTAATACCCTGGAACTTGTGGCTGTGATGCTGCATGCAAGAAATGCCATTCTATAGTTTAAATCTCTGATACCAAGAGCTTTGAGTCCTCTAACACCTTCCCCTTGGTCACCAACTTTGTGTCTGGATCCAAATTCTGCTTTAGCACCAGGAAATGCTAAAGATCCAACATCTGGTACCACTATAAGCGTTCCCGTAAAATCGTACCTATGTATTCAAACACTAGTTTACAATGTGATATATTTCAAATATGCATAAGTATAATTTGGGATACAAACCTATCACCAGGCTGTACAGTCTCGACCGTTTCTGCTCTCAAAATAATTTCTAATGATCGCGGAATGCATCCTCTAGGGAGCTCGGCCTGCGTCTCTTGAATACGAACTTTTTGAAAGTCCACGAACACTGAGTTATCCACGTCCAGCATGAATCGACGACGATTACTACATACTGGATTTCGGCAAATTGTAGGATTGGTAAACTATGAATAACAATAGAGTTCTATAATGTTTTAAAATATTTTGTATGCAAACTATAATAGAAGAACTAGATCTACCTTAAACTGCTGCTCAACATTCTTTATAATTGCATTGCAATCCATACAAATGAAAGTACCAAGAATCAGTTCTGGATGAACAGGATGCGTTCTTACAACTTGTCCTGATATACGAATAAGCGTTCCAATCTTTGCTGTAGTAAGTTCTCTCACTTTATGTCTAGTTGGCACATCAACAAGACTGACGTAGCATTCTTTTTCCTTTCTCATATCTCCCGTATCTTTCACATAATTACAAACTGCTTGACATAAGAATGGATATACTCTAAAAACAATATCATTATCACATAATTATTGTTATTATTAGTATGTGAAGTAGTTTATCCAAAAATGTATTATTAGAAATGAATAAAACTGACCTATAATATTCCTCAATAATAGTAGTTGACAAAACTTGATTATATTTCTCAATGTCATCGAAGGAAACTTCCAAAGTACTTCGCTCTGGACTAATTAGTTCCTTAGCTGATTCAAGATATTTTACTTCACCATCTTCTTTAAATCTGTCGAAGAAAATTAATTAATATAATTAACATAATTAACTATTGCAAATATCATGTATTAATTATTGCAAATATACTGTATAAGGACAAAGTTTAAGACACGAAGAATGAGTACTCGTAATATAACAATACAAAATACGCACACTTCAAGAAAATCTTGAAACAATTTTTGGCATTGTATTCCGACCTCATCCTTGACACGCAATTGTCCGGCATGCAAATCGCCCACATCCATTTTTTAATAAAATATAAACCACACACTTAATTAAAATACACGGAGCGTTACTAGAATTTGGCGGCAAACTTTACGCTGCTTTGGCACGTTATTTACTTTAGAGCTCAGTCACATTCATCGGGGGCGCATTTGAATGCAACTCGAGACCAATAGCACAGTGTGAATTCCTCTGGACGCGTTATACAATTGGATGATAGTCCACGTTTGAACAGTATACATATATATACCTAACCAGAGAACATATATGTTCCTCTGACCTAACTGGGCCTTCATCAGTGATCGCAACCTCTCTTCTGCGCAAGCTCCTCAAAAATGAAGATCATTAAGCTCATTGTGAAGTTTTGTTGTATCCAATACAAATTTTGCTACTAGACTTACCTACTGAGTACACCCTATGAGACTTGCAAGGTGCACGGTTTGCAACCAACAATCTCCAATAAAATTTAAAATAAACAATCTCTAAAGAACGCTCGTACTCTACTTTTACCCCATCATGAAAGCCTAAAATAACATGCATTTTCACATAGTAGTGAATTAATAAAAGAAAAAACTATAATCCATTGACATTATAGTTTCAATATCTCTGCATTGTATCGTTATAAAAATCTAAAGTGCATAGAAGTTTTAGCAATTTTATTTTGACGCTGAATTTTACATTCTTGTAAACCATCTAACTGAATTATCTTATTTAGGTGAAATTTGTGTTTCTAGTTTTGTACCAAAACATTTGTTGAGGATCTGTACAACACTTTGGTTAACAGTCTCAAGTTTGTGTAGTATAATCGTAAATAGCACAACGAATCACGCTTTTTTTTTTTTACTTAATATGAGTAGTTTATACTATATTGCTTTATATACACGAGGCTGTATCAAAATAACAGGATCATTTACAACTTAAACTTAATTCTTTATTTATAATAATTGTAATAGGTATACGACAGTATCTAATCTGTATCAATATATTCTTTTTATATATCATTCTATTATTCAAAATATTACAGAGACTTTGTCATCTTTCTAGAATATCGCGAATCGGTACGCTCACGAGAACACCGTATTAATGCATTTTGCAAATATTCATTTCCGAGGAAATAGTATTATTTACATTGCTTAACGTCTATCGATAATATGCCATAATTTGATAAACTAAAGGTAGATGATATTCTAGGTTCAACAAATCCAGTTGCCTGGAACTTAGCGTACTCAAACACCTCTATGAGATATGTAACGAAACAGCGATGATTTCGTTGAAGAAATTTTGTAATTTAATGTCTATAATTATAAATATAAATCGCATTTATATTTATTACCTACTCTCTGAGTATGTAAATTTATTTAGTATACTATCGATGCACATTACGACGTTCCGTATAAAAGATATTACGTATTTTTAAAACAACCTTTTATCAATTGCAATCCATTAATTTAATAATAATTACGCGAACTGATATACATTAACGTAAGTTTCACATTACGTTATGCTGCGTCACCTCAAGTTACGTTACATATCTCATGTGTATACAATTTTCGTGATAAATTCTATTTGTTTTCACACAACGGATCAAAGTTTTCTGGGCCTTCCACGTTTCCTCAACGACGTAATTTTACTCGCTGCCTGCCTTGTGCGTCGTAGCTTTTTTTGCAAAATATTCGTCACCGATTTTACACTCGTCCTGGCCTTACTGTGCATCTTTATGTGACGAATATAAAGAGACCTCGATTTTATGAGTTTCTTGCACGTTTGGCACCGTCGTCTTTGTTGTTCTGCGAACAGCATACCAAAATTCCAATATTCAGTATATATACTGACTGTGACAGTCATTAAAACTAAGTCATTTATTAACATTATTTTTTAAGCTTAATAAAATCTATTGCAATACAGGAACGAAGTCTATCTGATAAGGAAATAGATCCATTGGACAGTGGATAGGAAGGATTTCCGTATATGGGAAACACGAAAAGAACTTTCAGCTTGAACCTATAAGAAATTAAAGAATTCCATACACCGGATGAACTAGGAACAATTTTTGATACTGCAAGGAAGCATTGTTTGTTGTTTAGATATTTTTCAGATGCGATACTTACCGGACATTTTGGTTGCATGTTGTAAACAATGCGCCGAGAGTAATGCGGCACTGGGAAACCACCTGCCACAGTCGGTACAACTTAATTTCTTGACATTCCAAATTCTATTAGGGCTTTGGTTTTTTTTCTTTCTAGTTTTTTGCACCACTATCGGCTCCTTTTCCTCCGGCGTAGGAGGTTCCGGTAGTGGTGGAGATTCGGCTTTAGTTTCAATAGCAATTTTAGCGGGCCTACCCTTCTTTCTCTGACTATGGTTAGTGCGCGCATGTCGTGCCAGGGCGACTACAACGTCAAATTTCTCCTGGCACACTTTACACGTATACTGCTTTTTCACCGCCTGTTTTTCGTCCACGTCGCTCCCGTTACTTCTGTCTATAGCTGTCCTCGCTGCCCTTTCTTGTGTCTTGTGCGCATTTGTAGGTGATTTTGGACACACTCTAGAATGTGTGTCAAGTGCTCTTTGTTGCCTGAAGTTCCGTGAACAGTGCTCACACTGTAAGACAGCCGGTGAAGATTTTACTGGCGATACTTGAAACTCATTATCCGAATCTCCCACCATTATGACGTCGTTCTCCTTGTCGCTTGATCCTTTCTCTTTGTTAGGATCCCCTACGGCGATTTCGACCGCATCGCCCTCGATTTCCGGAGCACCTTCCTCCTCGTCAATGTCAATTTCAATCACTTCAACTGTTCTATACCTGGGTGACTTTTTTACACGTTTCGTTCTTACAGGTCGCGGATTGTAATCTGGATCGGGAAGAGGTTTCTTTTTTCGTCTTCCTCGCTTTTTATGTGTATTGTCCTCCTCGTTCAATAGGGATGCAGGTTGTATTATTATTTCGGAATCTCCACGATTTACTAGTGTTAATTGCTGTTTGCGAGATCTTTTCACTTTTGACACAGTCTGAACTGTTTCAGCGATTTTGCTTTCGGATAAAGAAATTGGTGAAACCTGCTTCGAGACGTTATTATCTGTACTCGCAGTAGTTACGGATTTTCCCATGATACTCGTTAAACTATCTTTTCCTTCGGATATATATTTTCTCCCCATTAATGAACTAGAAATGTGATTTTTTCTTGAAGATCCGTAATTACAGTGAGGCCTTCGTCCAGTCTCTGAAGACACTGTACAGTAACTCGATGGGATTTGTGATTTACTCTGCATGGAACCATTTGGAGAATTCATGAGGAACATTCCGTTTGTAGTCTTTTGGTCCGTTGCTAGTTTTCCGTTTAGTGGTTTCTTTAATGATGATCGAGACTGCGACGTCTTTAGACTCCGTAACGTCGCCTGAATCTCGTCGAAAGTTAATTCTGAATCCGATTGATCGCCTTCCAAAAGAATGTATTGTACTGTTGACTGTTCAATGATTTCATTATCACTTTCGAAGCATTCTTGACTTTCCTCCGATCGATTCACTTCAAAAGATATAGACTTGAATTATCCAGGGTTCGATATTTTACATAAATATTTGATTTACGATAATGAGGTAACTTACCGATATTCTCACCGGTATCATCCATCATTACGTATGTAATATCTGACTGTCTGTCAGAAGAATAAGTCACGTTGCATGGCTTGGTGTCCAATAAATCTGAATACTGAGCGATTCTAGACTTTTTGTTACAGGTACTAGATTTTTGGTTCGTTTTATACAACCCCGTTATTTCGGCCATTGAAATCTCTGGGCTTTCTATTCTTTCAACTGGTTCTTGCTTAGGTAAGAATACTGGAGGATGTGTAGTTACCAACTGATTTTTCATTTGAGTTGGTTTCTTCACTGTTCTTACCGCGCCTTCCCCAATCAATCGTTCCACGTCGGCTCTATAAATTTCGCCAATGACAATTATACAGTGCATATACACAGAATATATCCTAAATAGAACCATACTTTAGTAGAAATTGAAAATTCGTAGGAGGTTCCCCAGATTCATCATAGACAGCCACAGCAAATACTTCGTCAGAATCTTCTACTGCGTATAAAGCTAATTGTTGACCAGCAGAAGTTACAAATGTTGCTATTGTTTCTGCATCTTCTTCATCAGCCTCTGGCATTTCCTCTCCGTAATGTAATGTAGCTTCTTGCCCATCATAATCTGGTTGCTATTTAATCAAAGGAATAGAACATAAGCTATTGTACTGAAATACAAAAAGAATTCCTCACTAGAGTTGAAAAACTATTCTAATTTTTTTTGTAATATACATCTTTTATGCGAATCTGAGATATGAAATTAGTGATTTAAAGAAATCAGGAGTAAATTATTGTTGCTGCAATCAATAGAGAATTGAATGAGCGTACAGAAATATATAAAATACTATATTTAATGTGTTATATAAGATTTACCATGAAAGGATCATCCGTAAAGCTATCATTCCATTCTTGCTTAATCTTTGCCCCAGCTAGCAAATGTAAGGTATCAGAAGGTTCGTGGTAATTTACAATATGCTCAGCAGCATTAACATTCTCTTCCAAATATGTATTTGATTCACTCGTAGAATCTGAACTGGTAATGTCACGAACACATTTACCTATTTGAATACTTCCTGGTGTTACCATTTCCTCCCCAACAACCTGATTTTGTTATAAAATATAATATTATTAGAACACCAGTCAGAATATGATTTATTATAGTACTTTAAGAAATTCAGAAAAAGTACCATTGTTTGCTCCATGCACTGTTCATGCTTTGGTATTAACAGAAATTCAGCTGCTGTATCACTTTCCATATAAGATTCTTTTTGGTTTACAGCTTCTTCAACAACCCTTCGATAGTCATCATTATGCACTGAGAATGACATCTTCCTTAAATATTTCGTTTATCACGCACTATATCATATTTTTCCTGGACTGTGTGCTAATCCAATATTGCCTGAACCTAAAATACCAAGTACCCATTAAAAAACTCAAAAACCACGTGATTATTTCAGTAGCAAATAGGAAAAAAAATATATTTTCTGTAAGACTTTAGGTATATTGCATCTACTATATAAATAAATGAATGATAAGAAAAACGAAGTGTATAAGAATGGGGTTAGAATGTGAAGAAAGAAGCAAAAGCAATTTCATAAAATGGAATCTCTGCTCCACGGCACAATTAATCATTTTCAATTGAACATTGATAGGAGATATGCTGATGAAAATTGTGAAATACATACTCCTTGTCAGTAATAGAATATATTTCCAACTTTTATATGAAAATACGGCGAAAATGCAGCAATGCACAAGTTCCATAACATAACAACACAAGCAAAGATCAGTGACGTAGCGCATATCCATGTAATCCGAAAGAATGTCGATTGGTAATTTCCCATGGATCTTCCTACGAAGATCCAATCCATCTTCCGTTTTCTGAGAGATTGTAATTGCATCTGCTGTGGGAATACGGAAAGAGGAAACAATTTTATCTGATATACACAAAATGTGCGGAAAAATTGCATGAGTATCACTACAATGTCTAATACTATGAATCCAAGTATGATAAACAAAAATCTATATCCTTCTTATAGGTAATCAATGAGTATACTGTACGCAAACATATTCAAACTTAGAATATTACAATTCAAACAATCCTTATTTTGTCAATTATCCAGCTCCCAATGATGATCTTCAGTCCGTTATTTGTCTCGATCAAGTGAATGAAGGACAAAAAAGCTAAACGATTAAGGTGTTCTATTTGTAATGAGGAAAATGCAAATTTCTCTTTACATAGATTCGATCTCCCTTTTCCATATAGCATCAATAGTCTATTGTGCTCTACTATTCGGCAAAAAATGAAGGCTCCCACGGAGTGGCTAAAGATGTGATTCGATTGGCTGTGAGAACGAGATTTGATACCTAAAATTCTTGAATCTTCGTTTTCTTATCCATAGACGACAGTTTGGCACGTGTATTCCAGCAAAGTGGATGCGGAATTTTATGCGACTTTTCCTCTCAGGTAATTTACGATAAATTACTTTCAATTACATTCGATAAAAGAGGACATTGCTTTAATTTATGAAGATTTTTTATTTGAGTTTAAAATTTTTGACAGTACGTGTAACGAGGTTCTTGCCTTAAAAGGTTTCATTCAAGTTAAATATTCTATTATTACAGAATAAAAGTGTTTCAAACTTCGAGAAAGTTTGACTCTTCTAGTATTTATACTCTTTCTGTTCTTTTCTAGAGAATGTTGGAGCAGCAATTCCAAGGTACAACAGCAGTCTTAGAGATCTCTGCAAACTCTTGTATCTATTGCATCGTACATCATACTTTCTATACTTAGTAGAAACTACAGAAACATAAGACGCCGTGATAAATTTAATTCATATTATATTTCAAGGAAATTATATTTGGTAAGTTTTTGTCCATGTTAAGAATTTTGAGTATTTATTTGTGTCTTATATATTGAAGCTACATAGAAGTGAAACTACAATGTGGTACTTAGGACTCATTTCTTGGAACCTTCATTGTTTTGAATTTACCTCTGTTAAATAGTACAGAGTAATGACATTGTTTGACTCACATGTTTCCAAATACCTTATATTAATCTTATACTATCTATCTTCCTATATAGATATCTTATACATGCATTGGAAAAAGTGGACCTATAATCATTGTTTAGTATATTTATTTGTGTATTCATACGCTCGATAGTTACAATTTAAAATAATTGTATGCTTTATTATTTATGTATATATATTGAACTGAAAGAATGTTATAACTGATTATAGAGTTTTGCATTCAACTCCTGTTAATATTCATTACTTGTAAACATATGAGCTGTTGTATCATTACGCTGTTGTATCATTTTCATGCTACAACAGCGTAATGAGATAGGTGCTGTAGACAAGCCTCATTTCTCAAAACTTTTAGTATGGATATGGACGTGGTGGTGACATGACATTTGCAGTTCCTGCAAAGAAATAACTTGATAACATTAGCAGTTAACTTCTAATACATTAGAAATTACATAAGATTCAACATCATAAGAAATTACTCCAATATTTATATGTATGCAGAAATTATACACTATGTTCATAAATTATAAAAGGGTTAATAATTTCGTGTTTATATAGGTAAACCTGCAATTTTTGAAAGTAAAATGGTGAAACAAGTAACGCACGAATCTCCTAGTGAGATTCAATTAATGAATCCAGCGGGTGATGCGAAATTTACGGTAAATGGGGATGATCAAAAAGTCGGAAAAGTACGAATGAAGAAACAACTTGGTTTATTGGAAGGTGTTGCAATTATCTTAGGAATAATATTTGGCTCTGGTAAGTTACTTGTCCGATATTAATGATTGTGCAATATAGAATGAAACGTAGATAATATGCAAATAATTATTCTTTATAGGTATCTTTGTTTCACCCAAGGGTGTTATTCAAGAAGTAGGTAGTGTAGGGCTGTCTCTAATCATATGGGTTCTTTGTGGACTTCTTTCGATGGTCGGTGCCCTTTGTTATGCTGAACTAGGTACATGCATACCTCGCAGTGGAGGAGATTATGCTTATATTCATGAGGCATTTGGAGCGCTGCCGTCTTTTCTATATTTATGGGCTGCCAATTTAATTTTTGTGTGAGTAACAAATTAATTAAAAAAAAAAAAACGGAATTTCAAATAACAATACTATCCTGTAACGTACATTTATTTTTGTTTTTGTAGACCTACAACCAATGCTATCATGGGTTTAACTTTTGCTCAATACGTTCTCCAACCGTTCTTCCCCAATTGCCCCATACCAGATGCTGGAGTAAGACTTATTGCAGCACTTACTATTTGTAAGTATTACAAACATACAAATCTTAATTTCCTTACCTTGAATATTGATACTATATCTGTAAACATTTTATCAGGTTTGCTTACATTTGTCAATTGTTACGACGTGAAAGAAACGTCAAAAATGCAAAATGTGTTCATGTTCGCTAAAATTGCTGCTCTGGTGATAATAATTATTGCGGGATTAACGTGGTTACTGATGGGTAAGCTTCATTCCAGTAATTTGTATGTCTTTAGATTTATATCGAAATATCATCTATTTAAATGATTCCACTGAAACTTTCATCGTAAAATTGTATATATGCCAGATTTCGTCTGATAATACTTATCCTAATTAAGATTACAATACATTACATGCTACAGGACATACGGAAAACTTTGAAAATGCGTTCGAGGATACCACGACGGACCCGGGAAAAATTGCAGTGGCCTTCTACTCTGGTATATTTTCCTATTCTGGTTGGAATTATCTAAATTTCATGACAGAAGAGCTAAAAGATCCCTACGTGTAAGAACATGCATTAGATTATTGTCAATTCTTCCTATGTTCTGTAAAAACCAAACCACATTTAACAATTTCTTTTATAGGAATTTGCCTCGTGCCATATACATATCGCTACCATTGGTAACACTGATTTACGTGTTAGCAAACATAGCTTATTTATCTGTTCTAACACCAACAGCCATGATATCATCTCATGCAATCGCTGTAGTTAGTATTATTTTTACTCAAATTATATACACTAAGATGTTTGGGAATTTAACCATTGTAACTGCCATTGTTTTCCATCAATTGTAGACACTTGGTGATCAGTTACTTGGCGTTATGGCTTGGACGATACCTTTAATGGTAGCAGTATCGGCATTCGGCGGATTAAGCGTTCACATCATGACGTCGTCGAGAATGTGTTTCGTTGGTGCTAGGAATGGACATTTCCCATCAATGCTGAGCCATATCAATGTCAGAAGACTTACTCCGACCCCTGCCTTAGTGTTCTTGGTAGCTATAAAACTTCTTGGATACATATTTCTTACATAATTTTTATACATTCTGCTTCAATCCAATGTTTCAGTGCATTTTATCTTTAATGATGCTGTGCACAAGTGATGTGTTTGTACTGATCACCTACTGCAGTATAGTTGAATCATTTTTCATAATGCTATCGGTGGCTGGAATACTATGGCTCAGGTACAAGCAGCCAAACATGATACGACCCATCAAGGTAGACTATTCTACTTTTTCTTATATAAAATTGATTATGTCAGACAATAGAAAAATATTTTCCTAATTCTTTCGATACCTAGGTCTCACTATGGGTTCCCATAACATTCGTGGTTGTATGTGCATTCTTGGTACTGGTGCCTTGTTACGAAAGGCCTTACGAAGTGGGCATGGGTGCTGCCATTACTTTATCAGGCATTCCTGCATATTATATGGGTGTTGTCTGGACCAAAAGACCTAGGTGGTTCCAAAACTTAAATGGTAAGTCCTCATAATTCTGATAGCTATATTTAAAATTTAACGAGTATCTAAAATGGGTTCCTGTTCTTTATAGTGAAAGCCACACATACGATACAAAAACTATTCATGAGTGCCCGAGAGGAACGAGATGATTAAGTCAATATAATCTAATTTTTTAATCGTTTATCATATTTTACAACAAACGTTTATACAGTGGCTAGACAATAAGGTTATATATTATGATTTTTGTTTAATGCCACTGTATTGCATTTGTATTGCTTTTTTTTGTTAGTATTTACGTTATGTTATCGCGTGATTTGATGTGCTAATTCATTGTCATTGCTTTTGCGTCTGATGTTGAACATCTGAAATGCACGAGTATTTATTGTTAACGCATTTCGTAATCCGAAGGTGGGTTCTACCTCCAACTATAATGAAAGTCATCCCGCGTTGCTTATTTAAACAGAAATTGATTCCTGTGAAAAATAGAAGAATGTCGTGCATGAAAAATTTAAGCCAAAGACCACTCATAGGCTAAAAAAAGTTAGGATTTAAAGTAAAATTTTGGCTATGCTCAAGAAAAACTTACATGATGGACCTTGTAGGAAATTCTCCATTTACATTGATGCTTTTACCGAAAGGGGACAAAGAAGCGTTGTTTTTTTTTCTGTAATGTTTCTTGGTTTATTATCTTACGGGGAACAAAATCTAGATATAATAATAAGTATAAACATTGAGAGATCTCATGAACTGACCGAATACACTTGACCTTCTTCTTGCTCCTTGGTAGCTTTAATATCCTCACTAGAGGTCCAAGTGACAGGAATGCATTTGATACTATTATATCGTATTAAATTGCGTCTACGTAAAATCTCAAAAGTCAGGTGTGTTCAAAATAATGAAATACGAAGTATGAAAAGTATGAACTTAAGTGGTTAAAGGAGTGCGAAAATTATTTTAAATAAGAAAATGCATAACGTATTATACAAAACATTATTTCCCAAGTGATTCATAACTTACTTGGGAAAGAATGAGAATTGTGGATAATGGATAATATCATTGATTCGTATAATCGATCAAGAACAAAATTTATAGCAATATCGAAACAAGTATTATTTACGAATGGGCGCTGTACGCATAAATTGTATTTGTTTGCACGATTTTGATTAATTTAAATTTTATCTTTGTTTGGTTATTATATATGTGTATGCAGATAACAATACGTGAATGGATACGTGTAGAACGCGTAACGAATAGATATGATCAAAGGATTGAAATCTATAAAAAAAAATTGAATAATATATTTTGTTTTCCTATCTATATCTTTGTATAAACGATATGTACAAAAATAGTTATTTATTAACTAAGCGTCTTATTTAGGCATAAGACTATATCGAAAGAATCTTTACGTCTCTCTGTCTTTTCATTGAAACTGCCCTGATTGCAAATAGAATATTTTTTTTCAGAATCCACCATATATTCTTATAATGATCGCCTATTTCTGCTATGTAACTTATTGATTTCATTGAACTAGAATATGTAGATATTCATTTAAGGTCGGTTGTATTTATAATGTTAATCGTGTAATTGATTTTGTTTTATCTGTGGTTATTTATTGTTAGGGGTTGGCTTTATATATAACATTAATAATTTTATTGATTTTGTTTTGTCTGTGGTTATAGGTAGGTGTGTTTCACAAAGTATTTAGTCTCAATGTGAAATTAAAAGATTTTGTTACCCTATGCATTATATTATCATTTGATCTGTATACATTTATAACGAAAAAAATAAATTGTGATTTACTCTAATGATGTAATCTTTTATTCATTCAATTATGTACATATTTGATATACTTTTGGTTAATTGCCAAAGAAGGAAAACAGGTATGATGATTCATCTAACAAAACTGAGTATTTAAAGAATTTGATGGGATAATCTTTGACATATATTATTTTACAATTTCCATCAACTGATTAAAAGATTTTACATTTTACAAGTTATACCAATGCCAATTCGAATATGTATATTTGATACTTTCACAAATTTCATCATTTACTTCTGTTTAGGGTAGTTGCAATAACATATCCATACAGTTTAATATTTTTAAGTGTGGTAAAAGTTATAAGAATTGCTATGTGATGGAATGTTAGACTTTCTTATGTATACTCACAGGAATAGTTTGTGTAACGTGGACCTATTGGTTATTCTAATAAATTATACATGGATCGGTAAATACTTTTAGTATACAATACTCTCATTAACAATACAATGTGTGCTGAAATATTGTACATTAATGAATATCTTCCGGGTTGAACATACCCTGAAAAATAAATTATTTGTGTGACTAAGGATTAAAAATAACTGTATAAAATAGTATAAAGGTTGAGCTGTGGTAACATTCTGATAAAGATGATTTCACTGTATGCTTACCCTTGCACGCCGCAAAATCGAGTCTTTGCTCGCATCATATGGATGATCTTTGCTTGGAATCTCCAGGACAGATGGGATAGGCTGAGTGTGACTGTCAATAACGTGACGAATCATTTCTGCAACCTGTGGCACAACAAAAATAGTTTTATGACTGTAAATTGATTTAATTAGTCTCGTTAGTTCATGTCTTTCATCAATCTTTCAGCTTACATTTTGATTTATGAGTATGATATCAATATCATCTCGCTTGATGAAACGTTTGAAAGTATCTTCAATTTCGCTAACTGGAGTGTCTGTAACAAATATAAGAAAAATATGCATGATTATGTATGATTAGAAGTAATACATTCATAGCTCCCAAAAAAAACAACCTCATAATTTCCCATGCATTTTCATAACAATATAACAGCGGTATTGCTATGACATTATGTATGTAAGTAGAGAATGACAGCTAACTTGTATCTTGCATGTAATATCGTATTTGCTAGGTCATTATAAAAATAAGTTTCAATTTTTTGTAGGAGCAATATTCAAGTATTACATAAAGTAGGTAACATACTTTTATCAACCACCATAAAATTGGGTTGACGGTTCTTGTTGATTTCACCAACACCTCCCAGTAGGAATCCTACGCAAGTATCCTGCAAAATATTAATAATTTCGTTTATAATGTTCCAAGGAATATGACGTATGTCAATATAGTTAATTAAAAATTGTTTACCTCGTCACCAATAACGGCAAGAAGTTTTCCCTTTCCTGCAGAATGAAGCGCCATCGTTAATCAATTATTCTTTTTAAGTGAAAATCAAGATTTTCCTGGAGTGAAGGGAATAACGATTCTCAAGCCGATCCCGTAAGCCTTGTAAGAATCAGCTGACTGATCGTCACACCTACTTCGTTAGGCTGCGTTCATACGATGCAAATTTAATCATTGATGGAAATTTCAATCCAGATAGTTAACTTAGTAGCGATTCATAAAATGTAAATTTACATTACCGACTTCTCGACAGAAGAGATTTCTATCTTCTGCCGACAACATCTTGCGCCACATAGCGAAATGCACTAGGAACGTGTTTAAAGAATATTCTTGCGCAAGCATTATTTCGCAATGTTTTAAATATGAACAAGAAATGTGATACTCAATGAATTCCAAATAAAAAGTTAAATACCAATAATTTCACCAGTTGAGAGAACTGTAACTGTACAAAATAAAGAAATAAAAAAGTTTGTTACTTTCAAGATTGTAACCGCCATCCTCTTGCGTCCTTTTGTTCGTGTTGTCCCTGGCCGTCATCTCCGTGATATTATCCAAAATTTTCTAAGGTGTTGCGCACTAACGAGAACGAAAGACAGCGATTTAAAAGCTCTGTTTAACTGTGCAATTCAACGCCCTGAGAGATATTTTCTGTAACTGTGACCGTTCGTTGCGTAAAACTGTCTAACGCCGGAGAGTAAGTATTTTTGGTCGTACCATCTCCGTATATGCGTAGGCGATAACCATTTCACTAATGATCGAGCTAAACAAAACAATTAGCATTTGTCGTTCTCGTACTTATTGAACATTCGACAGTATATGTATCTTTTCTTATCAGTTTTTATCTCATAAAACTACCATGCACGTTCGCACGATTACATTTAACTATATGACAAATGATCACTAAGAGACTTATAATTGAATTCTCAATAGCGCGATGTCTTCTCTTCATATTCAAATTACTCCATATCTCTCTAGAGTCTGACCATGAATATTTTTAGGTCACAATAATTTAATGTCGTTAGAAGACAAAATATAGGGCGATATGTACTTACAAACTGGTATACTTAACTATACTGTACCTCACAATGAAAAGGTAATCTTCTGAATAGAAAAACGAATGTTCAAATGTTATGAATGTATCAAAAACATATTGTTTCCTTGGTTCGAATTACAGCAGCATAGTTTGCTATAATGTTTTAATAGGACAGTTTATACTTTCTGGCAAGATCCCAATGAGGTCTCAATATATTAAGCTGTTGGCAAGACTTTAGAACCAACTGTTAAATTCTTGGTTATGTGATTTTAATATTTTAAATAATCAATTGTATTATTATATAATTATCTAATTGTATGTTTAACAGGGAACAAAATCGGGCCAGCATGCCAGAGCCTGTGAATTACCAGGTTAATGCGGCTCGTAAAACGTTCCAAACATTACATCAAATTTCTAAATTGCTGAACACCAACTTGGACGCTGCTACTCTTAGCATTTGTGTAAGGCTATGCGAAAATGGAGTAAATCCACATGCTCTTGC
>JARQTI010000761.1:0-39816 GCA_030142655.1 Trachelus tabidus
CTCTCCCCCCACTCGCGAGCCCTGCGCGACGAAGTTGCGCGCACACAATTTTGGGCAACTGTCAGTACTTCTAAGTAAGTATTCTTGGCTAGGATTTCTTAGTTTCAGCTGTTAATATCGAAGAGAAAATCAAATTTTACTTGCTATTTAAAAATGTTTTAATGAAATTAAAAACAAATTGCGGAGCAAAATGAACCATTTTTAGAGCAATTAATTCATTGAAATAATCATTCAAGAATCTGCTTGGTTATTTGGAGTAGCAATAAAAAGACATTTTTCTGTTGTAATGATTTTTTAAAAATTATTGAATAAAAGCAGCGGAGCAATTAGGAAAGCATAAGGAGCATTTACGGAACAATTTTGGAGGGATTAAAAACGCATACATGTTTGACGCTAACTTCCCGACGGTGGGAAACGGGCTGAATTTTTGAAACTCTATTATTGGACCACTTGCCAACACACGAATATATAGACTTATCCGTTACAGATGCCTTTGCCGATTGATGGATAGTTGTGACTTTATCGACTGTGGTGGAAGGTTCTTGTCATTCGTCCCCAGAGCATGACAAAGCGCCACTATCACCATTTTACTGGCTATGCTGGTTATGCTCGACAACGAGCCAGCATGAAGCAGCCGATGCTTAGTTCGGTACTTTGTGTTTGTAACGTTGTTTCGCGTCGTTGAATATATAACATAAAAATGCGAAATATTTACTGTGAATGACATGAATGAAAGGTCATAATTGGCAACAGGGAGAGGAAGGCGGCACATTCTTGAGAACAGAAGAGTATTAGGCTATCTTAGAGTTGAGCAGGTTAACCTAACCTCACTTTTTATGGGGGTTATGCTGTGGAGATCTAGTGACTAGCGGCTAAGAAATTTTAAATCAACAAAGTGGATTTAAGCGACGGTGAATATGTCGTACTTGACTAGGAAAGAAATTGATGAGATGAAGCCTCAAATAGAGAAGGCAGTCCATAAATTTTTGGGTTTTGGTGAACCTGCCATCGTCACCACTGCTGTCAACTGCATTAGTTCTGGTTATGACAGACGGAAAACTGCAGGTTTATATTTCTTTAATTTCGTACAAAATTCATGTTTCATTATTTAATATTGTACAAGATAATTGAACAATTTGATTTTACTTATTTACAGATAAGTTGTCTGCACTTCTGGAAGATAAAAAGGCAGCGAAGTTGACAGAAAAAATATTCATGATATACGATGATACAAAAGCTGCTCAGAAATCGAAAAAACGGTCTCATACTGATGATAAGGATAAGGACAAAGAAATAAAAAAGGCTCGAATCAGGGACGATGAGCCTAAAAATGAAAAGACTACAGAAGCACAGTTGTCTGCGGATAAAGTATTTGCCCATTTTGACATCCTATAATATCATCGATCTATCCTAAATACCTATAAAATACATTACTCTCTTTCAGATCAAACAAATGATGGTTAATGCACAGAGAGAAATCGAAGAAAGAAAAAGAGCGTTAAAAGCAATAAAACAGGAAGAAGTACCTCCGGTGAGGCCACTCTTCAAAGCTCGAGATTCGTTACCCAATGTTGGCAGTATGTATAATCAGGGCCTTCTCAGTAAGACTGATTCGGACAAGGCTAGAAAAATTGCTGCGCTTCAAGCTCAAATCAGAAACAAATTGAGTTCAGGCTTATTAAGTAACGTTAGCGTACCTGACAAACCGACACCTCTCATCCTGGACGAGTCCGGTAGGACAGTCGACATTACAGGCAAGGAAGTTCAGTTGACTCAGGTTGTTCCAACATTGAAAGCAAACATCAGGGCAAAAAAGCGTGAAGAATTCAAAGCCCAATTACAAGAATCAAAAGGTCCCGAAGAAATTCAAGATACGCATTTCTTTGACACAAGAATCGGTGTAAAATCTGCAACGCGTGTGAAGCGCGGCCTAAAATTCCACGAGCCAGGAAAGTTCCAGCAACTTGCAGAGCGAATTCGCATGAAAGCGCAACTCGAAAAACTCCAAAACGAGATAAGTCAAATAGCTAGAAAAACCGGAATTAGCTCGGCCACAAAGTTAGCCTTAATTGCTCCTAAAACAGAAGCCTTAAACGAAGACGTTCCTAACGTAGAGTGGTGGGATTCTGTCATTCTCACGGGTGGTTACGCTAACGAAGGTGAACCCATGCCCGTTAAAAATTCGACGATTACAAATCTAGTTGAACATCCCACTCAAATGAGACCGCCTAGTATGTATATTTTAATTACACGTTAATTACCCGGAATGATCAATACTAAAAACTAATCCTTATCATATCATAGCTGACCCTCTAAAGCAAATCTACATGCCAGTCTTCCTAACGAAGAAAGAACGAAAAAAGCTTAGGCGCCAAAATCGACGAGAAGCTTGGAAGGAGGAACAGGAAAAAATTCGATTAGGATTGGAACCGCCCCCGGAACCCAAATTACGAATTTCAAATTTAATGCGAGTACTCGGCACGGAAGCGGTTCAAGATCCCACAAAAATAGAAGCGCACGTTCGTCAGCAAATGGCCAAGAGATTGAAAGCTCACGAGGACGCAAACGCAGCGCGAAGACTCACTGCGGATCAACGGCGTGAGAAAAAAGCTCGCAAACTCAAAGAAGACACAACTTTGGGTGTACACGTAGCTGTTTATAGGTAAGGATTTCTATGTTTCTTCATATCGAATTAATGTTCTACAGAAGTTCACATACTCTACGTTTTACTATCAATAGAATACGAGATTTGCTGAACAACGCATCAAAGAAATTCAAAGTAGAAGCTAACGCAAAGCAGCTTTACTTGACTGGATGCGTTATGCTATTTCGTGACTGCAACGTCGTTGTCGTCGAGGGTGGCGCCAAACAGCTGAGCAAGTATAAGCGGCTGATGATGCACAGGATCAAGTGGGAGGAGGATATTGTGAAAGACAACGATGGTAACGACGTGCCTAACAAATGCGTTCTCGTCTGGGAAGGCACAAGTAAACAACGGCATTTTGGCGAGATAAAGTTCAAGGTCTGCCCAATAGAAAAAATGGCTCGCGAGCATTTTAAAAAGCATCAAGTCGAGCAGTACTGGGATCTCGCTTACAGCGGGGCCGTCCTAGATAATACAGACGACATCCGCTCCTAGGAACTAGGACCATGAATAATATTGGAGCGTGAGATCAATCGAATGCTTACATAATAGATAGAAAATCCCCAAAAACACTAATAAATGATTTACTAGTAAATAAACGTACGTGAATGTATTTAACCCTGAATCACTTCCTTTAGGCACATCGCTAGTAAAATATTTCCTTCAACGGGCCAGCATAACAGCTTGAAGATGCAACAGAAGAACAGGATGTAATTTATCATTGGCTGCTAGTAGCATTAGCGAAAGTTTGACTTTTGCTCTGAGGATACGTCACACCCAGAAGATACAGAAGGTAGTACAGATTTAACAACTCGTGACATTCCAGGTTAGATTCTACCCACGTATATCATATAAAATGTCACGGCATCGACGTACCTCTTAACTTCGAGGACAAATCTTACCAGGCTACTCTGCTCTCTAAGATCAGGATGAGCTATAGTAAATCCCAATTTGAATCGATCCTGCCATCTGAATCCGCACGTATTCACTGATCGTCAAACGAGTATCGCTATAGAATTAGCATAATGTTATGGCTTTCAAGCGCTTACCTGAGACATAACATTATGCAAAACAAATCAAAGTACACGGTGTCCGCACTCAAGCATAACGACACCACGAAACTTTCAGAGGCGTCGCGGGGGCGTCTCCGTGATTCTCTACTCTCCGACTGCACAATGAGCTTTGACTTTTGTGTCCTTTACACTTGCCATTGCAATATCAGCGATCCACCTCGATTCAAAGGATCCTTGACCTCGATGCTGATCCAGATTTCTTCCTCAGCCTTCTTATTACAAGTACTTGAGATTGGCTGTCTGAGCGAATTAGTACTTCCTTTTGAAAGTATCATCCTTTCTATTGTTATTGAAAAACGCTGCCTCTCCATTGCAACATCCTGTATAGTATATTCGATTTATAATTGACACCCTATACGATAACGATCCTGGCCCCGACCCCACTCCCGTCCGAACAACCATCATTGCAGTAGACTTACTTTCGTTCGAGCATCGGCCTCACGTCTCAGCTCCGAGCTCTCAGCTCTCAGTTGATCTGCCCGTGTTGCCGCAGACTCACCGGCCGGTTTCTCTTACGTATATTCCCATCCCTTGTCATCGTAGTTATTATTTACATCAGTGACATCCTCTGAAATATTTAACTAGGCCCTGAGACAAGACTTAATAATACCATTTTTACCCAAGTATTCATTTTCGAATTATGTTTCCAAAATGAAAAGACACAGGCTAGACATGATTGCTTTCGGATTACGGTAAGTGCCTTCCTTTCTTTCACACGGTTTCTTCCGCTCCCACGCATTGCGCTATTCTCCTGTCTCGCAAGGAGACACGCATGTCTATTTTTATTTATGGTATTATACGATCGTATAAAATAATATATTTTACACGACTATGCTTTTACTCGATACAAATTTATTTATATAATTAACTTTCTATTTTATTTTAACTTAACTACAGCTTATCATTTTTTTTTTCGTATCGCCACCCTAGAGCATTAAGTAAAATAATCACTTGCTGAGACATATATTTCAAAATTTATTGCAAACTTACTGCGGATTATTATGTGAAAAAAAGTAATGAGAGAGTCAGGAAGGATCCTAAATGCCAACACGACTGTGTAATCTCGGAAGGATTCGACCTCTCTTGGACCAGGAAGTTTGAAGAACCGAGTTCGTGAAGTCTAAGCGTTCGCCGTCAGGCGAGCTGGGGATGGGGGCAAGATGAACGATGTCCGATACTCTTTTATTACTTGTTAAATATTATTATAAACTTTTTCATGCATGTCATAATTTCAGTTTTTATATTTACAAAACGAATGAATTTTTGTTATTCAGGTTTCTCAGTCTCCTGGTGATCTCACAGTGCACGTTGCTGCCAATGAGAATGTTACAGGACCTCGGTAGACGCGCCAATCTATCGATGGACCGATACGATCGGATGGAGGAGGCTATTCTCAACTCCAGGATACACCTTCCTCAAGGATCACCGTCCTGGTACTTGGGAGCATCTCACGAGATGTCAGAGGCAGCTCAAATACTGTCTAGACGAGCACTTCGCGGCGAGACGATGTCCGTGATGCTGGTGGAGGCTTTGAAAATGTCGCCCAAGGACGCCCTTGCACTGTTACCCTCCGTCGGCACTACAATCTGCGCCGAGGACACTTTGAAGTTCATCAGGATGATGAGAGAATGCAATAATATCGATAATCGATACAGAACCTATAACGGAAGATGTAACAATGCCATTCATCCTACCTGGGGAGCCGCCCTTGAGGCATACTCGAGATTTCTTCCGCCCGAGTATAAAGATGGCGTCTCTCTACCAAGGACCGATCTGCCTAGTGCTCGGGATGTGTCTTCAAAAATTCACGCAGGTGGTCCCGACATGAAGCATCCTTACCTCATGGCCCTGGCTGCGCTCTTTGGACAGTTCCTCGCCCATGATCTTGCTCATACCCCCAAGATGGTACTTCCCGATGGGACCAGGTTGAAGTGCTGCGACGTGGAATTTGAAAATTTTCATCCTGAGTGCTTCCCCATACTAGCTGAAAATTCTATACGGTGTATGGAATATTCGCGATCGGCTCCCCATCCCGGAAACGTCTTTCAGGTATGTCGGTATAAAAGATAAATGGGTAATATCGAGTCCAGGGGAGTGGTCGCGGTGAACGAGGCGATATCCTTGAAAGCAGAAAGTGTGTCTATGCGCGATAGATATTTATATATTTGTATAATTGGGAAATAGAAAATATTTCGAGGACGGATTTCGCAGTTATCTACTAAAAAAGTTAAGGACGTTTCGCAGGGTTGTAAGCTAGGACCTCGACAGCAAATTAACCAAGCCACGTCCTACCTGGATCTATCTCATGTCTATGGAACTTCTGAAGAAACCGCCAAGTCCCTGCGCTCTGGTAAGGATGGTTTGCTCAGCACCCAGAGGACGAATCTTCCTATGCCGTCAAAAGATCCCGAAGGCTGCAGAAGCAATAGCGACGCCTTCCCCTGCTTCCTCAGCGGCGATTCCAGGATCAACGAGCATCCGGGTGTTGCTCTGATGCGCGTCCTGTTCATGAGGGAGCACAACAGGATTGCCAAGAGATTGGCACGGCTCAATCCTCGGTGGGACGACGAGAGAATTTATCAAGAAAGTAGAAAAATAGTAATTGCCGAGATGCAGCACATTACTTACAATGAATTCCTGCCGATTGTCCTCGGGGAGACGATGCTGGACAAGTAAGAATTTTTTATTGATTCTTCCTGTTATTATATATATATACAATTTATGGAAATTTTTAATATACATTCTTTGAAGATACGATCTGCGTCTTACGGCACAAGGATACTTCCGGGGCTATAAATCTCAGACAGACGCGACGATATCAAATGCCGCAGCATCCGCAGGATTATCATTCGTCGCTGCTCTCACTCCAAAGACCCTGGACCTGGTCGATACTCGGTCCGCTATTAAATCTGGAGAAAGATCTCTTCTCTCTGCCTTTTATGCTCCTCAGGAGCTTTACGAGGCTGGCGCCATCGAGCGTCTGATTGCCGGAGCGACTGGTCCGATCACTAGTATTATTATCTTAACATATTCATATGGAAGGATAGTTAAATATTTTATTAATTAATACTTTCAGCTGGACATTCCAGAAAGCCCTTGCCACCCGGACTCAATGAAATACTCTTGGGAAGGTACTTCCACGATGGTAAAACCAAAGAAGTTCCCGTAGACTACGCTGCACAGATCATCCAACAAGGAAGAGATCACGGTCTGCCACCTTATGCCAGGTGGCGAAAATTCTGCGATCTTCCTGAGGTCAATAATTTCCAGGACCTAGTGGGAACCATGTCCAAGGAAACCATAGACAGACTCAGCAGTGTCTATAGGTATACCACTGTCCGTGATCTATTCAAATAAGTCTAATTAGCTCGGTATTCAATATAAAAGACAAATTAATATTTTCAGTGAAATCCAAGATGTCGACCTTGTCACTGGTGGACTGTCCGAGGCTCCTGCGGAAGGTTCCGTCGTAGGACCCACTTTCATCTGTCTTCTAGGAAAGACATTCAGAAACCTTCGTCTAGGTAAATAAGGCCTTATTCAGAAATTCCATTATAATGATTCAGAGCACCTTGAGCAATCCGTCGCAATTGTCTCGTACAGGCGACAGGTACTGGTACGAGAATGGAAACAGTAAAGGAGCATTGACCCTGGACCAATTGGAGGAAATTCGAAAAATAACCATGGCCCGAATTTTGTGTAACAATGCTGACAACCTGAGAACCGTACAATCCAGAGCGTTCATACTGACGGATCCTTTCTTGTACGTAACCCCATGAAACCAGAATATGGTCAGAGAACAAACTTTCGTCGCGTAACAGATATTTATTGATTTTCATAGAAACGGCATGAGGAATTGTTCGACGTATGAGAACGACGGTTTGGACCTGACAGCCTGGAAGGAGAAATCGAGTGTGTCGTAACCAAGTGATACTCCACTTTTTTAATTCTAGCTCGCAAGTTCAATGAGCCCTAAGTGGATGCCAACCAAAGGGTGACTAATATTCACCAGATCGGTACTAGCCAATAATACACAATGCGTGTAAAAATTGCGCAAGTATTTCGCAAATCCTCATTCTTCAACCTTTATTAACGGAACTGACCTTTATCGGCCGAATCTTTTATTTCCCACGCTCCTAGATTCGACTTTAACGCGAGCGCATTATCTTCGGAGAAAAACCACTAGGATTATTTCACTATACCTTTTGTATGAATTCCGTTTCCGTGTTTTTCTCACACGAGGCAACAGCACCGGCGATTACTAATGACTATTAATATTTAACCTGAATACCCTAAGGACATTCCTCCAGGCACAAGTACAACGACTCCAGAGTAGCCCGGCATTGTTATCTCCTTGCTGGAACGAGGCTGGCGCAAAAAACATTAATAATTCATAAAGAAACGTCATTCTATACTCTCCTACAATAACGAGATATTTGACATTTGCGTACATTACGAGTTTCGTCGTATTCTCCAGAATGATAAAAAAATTCCAGAGTCACGTTTCCTCGGCCTACCGTGTAGGTACATATTCAATATTGACATGTAAGCTATGAAAATAAACATTCATATGTAATATGTAACATTGTACCGTAATACTCATATATTCCAATGCTTAAAGAAAACGTAAGAGACTAAGGAAAATTATTCCGTGGGGATTCGATTTTTTTAATAGTTCCTAACAATTACTTTGAGTCGATTGAGAATTCCTTCGAGTCGAGGATATCTCGTGAAAGATTGTAATTACCGGAAAAGATGGCTCTTACAGTCTCGTGGCGCTTGACATTTAAGCTAGTCGTAATAAACGCGAGCCCATTGCAGTGTATTCAACGTGACCATCGAATAAAGATACATGTGTGTACATATACATATGCGCAACACGGCGTAGCTAATTGTGAGACAAGAAATGCGGAACGTTCATGCAAGATGTTAAAGTCTGATGCTGAACGAGATGAAAGACCTTGATCCCCTGACCTCATTGGCCTCTTCGAACTCTTGGAGTAAATTTACTGTGCGACTCTTGGTCAACCTCCACGTATATGTCATACCTTCCTAGTAATAATGGCTCTATTGTTCTATTCGACAGTCCAATTGTTCGATTAATTCCTGAAGTGCGTTACGCGTTGGCAAAATGGTCCAAAGGGATTGCCTGACGTCTCGAATCGTTGCGGAAGATGCTGCAAGGAAAATTCTTAAGGACTGAATGTCGTAAATTCAACACACTGTAGAAATTACGTATGTACCTGCCGACGGTATCTATGGCTCTTGGCTGCGAATGAGAAATGAAGATGAAGATGAAAAGGATGGAAAATAATGACCGGCAGGTGGATTGGGAATATACGATCTCTGGTATTGTTCGTTCTTTACGTGACTTGTCTTACCAGTTTTCTATGGCGGTTGACGCGCTATGGGAAATTGAGTCCCTCAAGAAGAAGTGTTATAAGCGTTATGCATGCTTGACGTATAATCGATTCAGACGTTCCACGTGTCTTTTTGACAGGTGTCAAACGGTGGAATGCCTAATGGGCCACACGTGGGCTTTTATTAGGATAATGTTAATGTATGCTACGGTAGAAGGATAAAATATAAATCAGTGCAAAATCATGATGCCGTACTTTGGAAGAAATTTTGAGGAATACTTTTATGCCGAACCACGTGTGACTTGGTAGACTCGATTTGATCTGTCAAAAAAACCACGTGGAACTTGTCGCGCGACTGTAATTCGAGTCTGTCGTGTATAATGTACTGTGATTATGATTCTTATGGGGCTTCGACTGTTCTGGTATGGCATAGGAAAAGGATTGAGGTTGTTTAGTTGAGCGGAATGGAGCTCGGAACTTTCTAGTCTGGGTATAAAGTCGTAGAATCGATATCTGCTTGTTATCTAAGCATTCTGTGATAGCTTGTTAATTTGTTATGAGATACAGGTTATAGAGAGCTGACTAATTCTTTTGTTTCGCTGTATGGTTATTTGTAAACGTTAACGTGTTTTTTTTTCGAAAAAGCAAACATACGCAATTTTGCAATGGAAACTTTTGCCATATACTTACCCACCGTTTGAACTTGAAATTCTTTTGGAACGTAAAAAGAACCAGATGATTATTCATAACAAACTCATTTATTAAAGTACTAAAAAGATTTTTAAATGAATTAAAAATCGAAAAGTACAGATAAATATGATGTAGTAAGAGTAGAGTAGCTTTGTATTGAAACGAGTATACACGGTGGATCTTATTTATCCTTTTTTCATTCTTCCTCTCCGGTTCCATTCTTCTTCTGCGACTTTTGCGCTTTCGACTATACGTCTGCTTCCTTCTTCTTTTTGGACTGGTGAGGAACAAGTGGGAGAAGGACACGACGCGTCGAATGGAGACTAATGGAAATTCTTGAAATTTCTCACTGTCGACCGAGAATGCGGAAGGATGCAGGGGGGGGAGGGAGGCAAGGAGTTGATGTGGATTTGAGGGGTGGGGTGGAAAGGAGGGGGGATTGGAATTCGCACGCGTCGCTTTTTGGTACGGGACTGATCATTGTGATATAAAGTCAGGAGTCTCCATGAAAGAATCGATCTATTTTATAGCATTTCATTTCAAGAAAAAGGAAAAAAGTGACTCTTATAATTATAACAAACACGTCTCAATTATGAAGGAGGTTTCACACATTCAACGCTCGCGCTTTTTTTTCTCTCGCGAAATTCGTAATTATTATTATTAATTCACCATATTTTTTTGTCATTTTCTCATCATCTTTTCGTCTCGTTTTGCGTCTCCTTTTATATTTACTATTCGGTTATCCCCACGTTTCGACATAAATTAATCGTCTCTCGTCTTCATCCTCCTAATCTCCCCCCCGCGTCACCTTACCTCCATTAACGTATTTCACTTTCGTTTTACATTTTTTTGCAGTTTGTTTCTAAGGATTTTTGCCTTTTAATACAAAACATAAAAATCATTCGTATTCCCTTATCAGCGAATAAAGTAACACTGCGTTGGTTTGGGATTTTAGGAAATACTCTCCCCCGGCAAAACACACCGCGGCCGTGACGGACAGACAGACAGACAGACTAACCAACACAGAACGTTAAACCTCTATTCACGCTCTTCGCTCATTGCGTCTGTTGCGTCACTTACAAATCATTCACACCTTATAAGGACTTTCCCTATTTATCCATTGTTACGAATCCTTTCCAAGGATCCCTCGCATTAGACACACCAACAGACACTCGCAAGACGTCCTCGTCGCTCTCGAAGATTCTCTCACGTTCCCCCCACGCCTCTCTCTCACTCTCTCTCTTCCCCCCGACCATCTCGAGGGCGACCCTCATCCTCCTCATCGTCGTCGCACGTGGTTAACGGACAAGGACGCTTTAATGTTTTACGAATTCTTAATATAATTTTCAAAAAATTCAAGTCGCCATCTGCAAATCTATCTATATGTCGTAAAGGCCTACGATTTCCATTGAACACTGTGGGGGAGGAGGTGCCAGACTTTCCTTTCATTCCGCTAAGGATTATTATACAAAATAATTAGAAAAATGTACAAAAATTCATAAAAATAGTAATAGTTACATAGTACAAATTACTTTTAGGTAATTATAATAGTGATTGAAAAACGAGCACGAAAGTACAACCCTACTACGAGACACGTCGGAACGCAGTGCCACCGCCGGCGCCAGGCGTCGCCGTCACCGCAGACGCCATAAGCCTCAGCATACATAATTATCCTATTAATAAAACACAAATACTATATGCCGATCTTCGTCAACGTTTTAGCATCGCTCGTAATTCTAAAGGACGTAAATAAACGTCCCTCGGTTTCCCTCGTGCATCGAGCGAGATTGAACGACGTCCCGACGCCGGACGTCCAGTCGAGCGAATGGCCACGACGCCCCCATATTTAAAATGCCTCGGAGAGTAGCCCGATACGATAATACAAAATTTCGTAATCCGCGCACTCGCCGTCGCAGTGCCGTACTCGCGAATGCTCCGAAATTCACAGCCGTTGCTCGCGTCCCGAGGGGACGCCGGGTATCACGCTCCTGGTCGTCGCGACGCCTCGACTCGTCGTGTTGGCCGGCAGCAGCAGGCCGAATTCCGCACTTGGGTTCGCAGCGTGCCTTAATTTTATTAATGCCACAATTCAGCCACCGCACGATTCCAAAGCTTCTCGTTGGCTCAGAATACGAGAATAACGATAACGGGTAGAGACGGATGCCCTGCTGAGCCCCGCATTGATTACGCGAAGACGAAGGGCCCTTATCGGCAAAGCTCCCTGGGTGGGTGGACTGTACGAGATGCATGAGAAAACGCGAAGAACTGGCGCCTACGTGGGAGCCCACTTGGGCCCTTCGTCCTGGTACTCGTTCGGTTTGTGTTTATTAGAGTAATGGCGGAGCTTATCTGCGAAGAAATCCGCTTTAACTTGGTAACTGGGCGCTAATTTCATTAACAATGGAACCCTATTGCATCACCACGTATTACATAACTATTTATACCATTTACACGGTACGCTAAATTTTAAATTAAATAAGGTGATCTTTCGCACGAACATTTTCACTCTCTCTCTCTCACTCTCTTTCTCGTGTACTTTCACTTGTACTTGACCCTGATACTCTCTGTATCTTTCTCGCCCTATTGTTTTCGGTTCTTGTCTGGTTCTCTCCGTCTCTCTCTCTCTCTCTCACACACACACACTCTCTCTCCCTCTCTAGTTCTTTTTCCTTTACTTCTTCTCTATCGTTCACACATCTTCACCAATACACTCTCTCACTTTCTCACTATATATTTATAACAATATTCTGCGACCAAAAAATAAATTCTATGTATTATTTATTAATTAAGCTAAGATTATTAATTAGACTACGTTATTACAAGATCGACTCTAGTTGGCCTGGTGCGGTGGCTTTGTAGGATACTTTGCACGTGTTGGGGCAAAGTCGCATGAGAACTCGTCGACGTGCAAAATAAAAGAATACAAAAAAATAAAATACTAACAAAGAAACAAGAGAGAGTCGTTAAGTTTGTTTTTCTGAAAATAAAGTAAAATATATGAAAGATGGCAAAATGCGAGGATGCAATCAAAATTTCTCGATCGTCCCAAGAACAGCTGACAGAATTTTCATTCGCTTCCTCGACGAGCTTCTCGCGGCCTTCCCGTTCCGCTTCTGATGTAACGTGGCTTACGGAGCCAATCACAGTGAATTGAAAGATCCAATCGATCGGTCGAATCACGACGCTTCGATCATCGGAATCCCAATCAGACTGGCGACGAATGTTAGTCGCAGGGATTTCCAAGGAATCGAATTTCATCGCGCTTCGACCGAACGAGCGCGCTGAACAAATGATACGTAATAATGGACACGTACGATCAATTAATTGAAGACTCACTTCATCCTGGTAGCTTTCGATTGGCTCGCGCTTCTCGCGGGTTCTAACAACGTTAATTACGACTGCGGGCCTAATTGCTGACCTCGGAAGGGCGGAGTACGGTTATCGGATATAAAAAATGATGAGCAATGCGAAAAAGTAAAGAAAAAAAAAAGAAAAGAAAAAAGATAAATCAATAGGTACCGCTTGTCCGATGCGAAATTCGCAGTTAACGATACAGTCCATTGGCGAAATTGTATTCGAGCATCTATTCTCTTGGTCGACGTGAAAACGCGCCTTAATACCTGCATAATGTCTCATAGATAAACCCCGAGGACATTCCTGGACTCTCCTCGTGTCTTTCGCTGTCCCCATGTCTTTCGTCGCTCGTTCCTCGGATTTTCCTCCGCCTTTCGTTTTTCTCAAAAATGTCAAGTGTCTTCGCGCGCATGCGCTGTGCGACATCGTGTGAACACGCATAAGGTAATCGTTCCGCGAAAACACGTCACATCGAAAAGGACATAATGAGCAAAAAATTTGCATATCGTAATCGATTCCCCTTTTTATCTCGTGTTATTTTCATAATTTTCTCCCAGAGACAAGAAATCCACGTGCGCGTCTTCCCTGAAGAGGTCAAGGGTCGTTGGGATGCTGAATGCGAAAGATGACGTTTAAAGGAAACTGAGAGTACGGGTGACTTGAGTAATCGGCGTTGTCGTTGGAGGGGATAAAAATTTGAAAGGGTTGAAAACGGCGGCGCAGCGGGGGAGCAAAAAACGAAGATCTCGAATTCGCGAAAGTAAATAATTGCGAACGGGACTTCAGGGTTTCTTATCCTCATCTTTTGTCTCTTATACCACATCATATTATTATTATTTTTTTGTTATATCTTTTCATTGCGAAATATCGAATATACAAACGCTACACTCTTCACGACACTAATTAAGTTTTTTTTCCTTTTTTTTTTATTCCGAAAATCTCCAAGTATCAAGTATCAACCCACTACAAACAGCTTAAATCGATTGACATTTTTAGAAAAAGGTAAAAAATCATCGTCTGAAACTATCATCTCCTTTTAGCAATTTTTCTACTTTCTCTCTCTCTCTCTCTCTCTCTCGCACTTTCTCCACATTCATACACATCTCTCTCTCTCTCTCTCTCTCCGTCCTCTTCACACTCTCCCTCTCTCTCGCTCTCCCTGTCTCAGACGCACCCCTTCTTTCGCGAATGAATGTCGCTCCTACAAATTTTCCAAAAACTTGGTTATCTGCCTCGATCAGCAATTCCTTGGGTAGCCACTCTTTCTCTCTCTCACTCTCACAGCCTTTCTCTCCGTCTCACGCCCTCCTTCGCACACACAAGCACTCACACCTACAAATTCACAAATCGAAAAGCATTCACAGGAGCAAAGACGCACATTTCATAAGAGAATCGCTTCGCGTCATTTAATCGCTAACTAGGTACATGCGAAAAACACCTAACGTACGAAAAAACTCGCTGTTCTCGTAAAATGTCTTTTTTTCCTTCCCCCTCCCCTTTTCTCTTAATCGTTCTCTCGCGAGTCCACATCTGCCATCGTTGCGAAATATCTCCGAGAATTCTCGAAAAAAACGTCAAGAGCCACCCGCAAGCGTCCCGACGCCTCATTATCGCCCGTTTACATTCTTCCAAGATGGCGGAAAATCTCTGAACCACCCCCGGTGCCTACTGTCCAATCGAGTTCTCGTCACGTGGGAATCGTTCTGGCGCGACGAAAAGAAACGAGAAAGAAGAAAAAGGGGTTAAGGAAAGAAAAAAAAAAGAATAAAAAGAAACGCAACAATCAATATACGAGAATAAAGGAACGACAAATCGTTCTGGCGAAATGTCGCTGGGAGCGTTCGACGCTCAAATAATTAGCCAACAAAATTCTCCCTAGGGACGCGTGTGATTCTCCATGCTGGATTTTCTGTAACGCGCGTAGAAAAGGTTTCGCTAAGCGTAAATTACATTAAGACTAAGTGATTATTTAGAATTAAAAAAGAAGAAACAAAGAAACGATACAAAACGACTGCAGGAGCAAATTGGCCTAGGGACGACGTCATCGGCGTCGTCATCGTCAGAGTCATCGTGTCGTCAAACCCGTCCACCTCTGGTACAGTCAAGTCGTCAATAATTTTTTTTGATATTTTTTTTCCTTTTTTTTCATCATCCTCATCACATTGATACGCCTACTAATTACAACGATAATAATAATAAATCGGGTTATCTTTCCGCTCTCGCATTTAGTTTTGCAATTACAAAATTTTCGAAAATTTACACATTAGCCAAAAAAAAGATACAAGGTTTCCCATCAATTAATTAATTCAGTTAAGTGAGACGTGTGTATGTGTGTGTGTGTGTGTGTGAAAGTATGAATGGGCCTTTGCGTGTAGGAATGACTGTGCGCGTCTCTTGTCTTCCATATGTGTTACGCTTTACGTTATCCTTCGCGTTATTATTATTATTACCTTTTTGAGTTTTTTTTCATCATTTCAATTAATCTTTACAATCGTAATCAATGCGTTCACGTTCGCACGACACATAAAGGACAGTCAAATTAGTTCGTAGATAGTAACTAGTAGATACACATGTCCACATATGCATGTAGGTAGATAGTGTATGCATACCAAAAAGTATATCAAAATTTTTTTCAACTTCTCTTTCTTTTTTCGTTCATTCCCTTAAGAAATTACTAGCTTTACAGGGCTATTCCGTATCCCTTTGTCTACATAAAAATTAATTTTTTTTTTATTAAGAAACGGATAGGAACAAGAGGGGATGGGGCTACGACACGAAAGAGTTTTTTCATTGAATTTCTATGCACGTGTAAAATGTATGTATAGATATATACCACGGGTATGTTGAATGAATATATTGACACGGTCAAAGAATCGCCATCTTTAATGTGATTTTTTCCTCCCCCCTCTCTCTCTCTCTCCCTCTTTCACTTATTAAGTTCTCTCCGTCTCGTATCCCTTTAATTTCTACGAGTGTGTTGGTTTGGGCTTGTGACTAGTTGTCTCCTCTATTTTGCATTTAATCGATTAATCGATAAATCGATAATCACTATGACCTTCCTTCCCCACTCTTCCACGACTTTAATCGAGAAACGATCGAGGTTCGATTTCGCGAGATCGGTTTCGGAGTGACGACGTTACGAAGTATTGTGAGAACAAGGGACGTTTGATGTCGCGACGTCGAACACAAATCTCATTAAGCCTCGACACTATTTAACGACAGTGACCCCTGACCTCTCTTACTCTCACATTTCAGATCTCACTTAAAGTCATCGCAAAAATTGTATCGCTCTCACTCATTCTCTCTCTCTCTCTCTCTCTCTCCCTCCCTTTTTCGTTCTCGCTGTCTCTCCCTCTGACTCCCACCCTTTCACTCTTCATGAACAAATGTTCCCTTAAAGATAAAAAAATCTCCCGATCTTCCTCAGGTCGATTCTCACCATCAGCATCCCGTATAACATTGCACTACTCCCAGCTGCTTTTAAATCTTACCTCTTAAGACACCCTCTACACTTTTAAATTCACCATTATTTAATTTATCCTTACGCCTATGTCCATTAGCTCCTATACGCGGTTAGTCCTTAATACGAAAAAGAGAGTAAATAAAAAATAAAGGAAAAAAAAGAAAATGAAAAAATGTATAAAAACAATCAGACGAAAAATATCATGACCACCCCCTCGCGGTCCCTCACTCTCACGCTCTCTCTCTCTCTCTCTCTCTCTTTCTCTCATGAGAAACACAGGCTCCCACTCTCACTCGCCCGTACTCTCTGTCGCTTTCATACTCTCTCCTAAACTCCACGCACACGTCATTTCCATCTATCACTCCCACGAAATCAGACTGATCTAAAAAGCAGTACTTGCTCGCGCAGTACGCAACATTTTTAAGGAACACTAATTAGATGAAAAAATTGATTGGATCGACAGAATTAATAATTGGCTACAATCTGCCTTAATCGTTTCGACCAATCCTCCAGCAGCAGCCTGCTTTCTACCTCAATTATTCAGCTCTGTAATTCTTGCTACCGCATACCGGGAATATCACCTTTACAGGACTGATAAAGCACAGATAAAGAATCGTCTCATTCAATCGATCCACGCTGATCTTATCACAATCCTTTTTAACGCCACTTTTCCTTTCGTCCTTCGCATCTCTTATTGCTCCTTGTCTATTTTACTCATCCTGTGTTATCGCGTGCGAGAGTGTCGACGCCTATGTGTATGTGTGTATAATGTGTGTGATGCGTGTATGTCCAAAATGTATAAGTGTCGTGTGTTTCTTTGGTATGTGGAGATCTCTAAGATAATACAATAGTAATAATAATAATAGTAGCAATAAAAATAATGATAATAATAATAATAGTAGTAGCAATTAATAATCGCAATAATATTTGTAATAGTAAATAGTAGTGGTATAGCAATAGGCGATGGTTATAGTAATTGTAGTAATAGTAATAATTTTTAATTAATAAAGTGAAGAAAGACGGACAATCTACTCGCCCGACTGTGACGTCATTTTCATTGAGAGAAGCGAGCCTGGCGATTATCTCCGGCATTAAGGTTTTCTCAAAACCAATCGCGAACGCAGGAAAAGGAAAATCCCAAAAATCGCGTCGAAACGGAAGTCGCAGGGAGACACTTGGACGACCCTGTCGGAAGGGGTCGGTGCTTTTGGTTGGAGGAAAATTGTCACAGGGGTCAGAGATCATGAGGAAGGATGATAAGATGAAGAAAATGATCGAGGATCGTCGAAGTTCTGGATCATGGTAGAGGGATGTGAAATTTTTGGAAAATTTGCACGACGACCCCCTGTACTTCCGCCACTGCGAAATTGGAGGGCGGTCTACCCTATGATATATCTTATATAAAAATCATCATTAGATCAATACAAACGCTACGAATTTCATTTCGCTTTTTTTTCTCCTAGGATTAAGAATAATCATTCGATATAGAAAAATAAAAATCATTTAAATCCTTGTCGAAAAAACCGATACATCGAGGGGACAGGGGTCTGACGAAGTTACTCTTTTTTTTTCGATTTCTATTCCTTTTATCATTTTTTTTTCGCGGGACATTTTTAATCGCGAGGGGATGATTTGACTTCTCGCTTTTCGGAGGGTGGCGAAACGAACTATTCTGTCTCTGGCGATATACACGTTAACGCATGCGATACACTACGTCAGTTCTTTTTTTTTCCAGGAGATCCTACCTGATTTTCAAGGGTTGGGGTATTTTTTGGCAACCCCTTCTCATTTGCAATCGTACTATCGTTGACATTGATCTTACGTCACCAGACGCTCCCACCCATACACTACTGACCGCCATTCAATATAATTTTGAAAAAATTCCGTCCCACGAAAAGTCCCCCTCTCGTCAACCGACTGACGTTGTATCTGTATCTGCCTCAAAATCGTACATACAAAAATTCTCGGTCTTATCCTCCCAATTCCTTCTCTTTAATTTTCACCATTTTTATTATATTTCATTTTCATTTACCTCGCGTCACGTTTTCTTTTTTTTATCGTTTTACTCAATTTTTTTTAAATTTTCATTAAAACTTTACTCCCGTTATCGACGACGTCCCTTCTTCTTTGAACTAAGATATTTAGACAAGAATATAACAGCGGTATAAAAAACTTTTCAACACTCAAAAATACAAATCTATCGTAAATGACTACCATATTACTCCTTTCGATCTCGCTATCATCCTCACAGTGGTTTCTCATTTTCATTATATCATCATTAAGCGATCAACGTTACGACCGACGCCATATTTAATTTTTAGGGTTATTGTTATTTACTCATTTATTTATTATTATTATTAATTGCCGTTCTTTCGTGTGTCTACGTGTCTCGCATTTTTTCCTCTACAATACTTCCTGTTTTCAACGCTCTTCTTATATATCGTAGCCGTTTCCTATATTGTTGTTCGTGTTGTTCTTGTAATTGTTGTTACTCTCGTCGGTTGTATCGTGCAATTAGTACCTAATTTCAATTACACCCCTTTAAGGTCTGTCGCAATATATTAGATATTTTTAATCATTATTATCAATTATATATTAGTACTTTATATATATATATAATCGTCATTATATTATATATATATATTATGCTTTATCACACATATTACAAAGGAGGTGAAGAAATCACACCTAACATATTTATTATTTCTTTCAATTACTTTTCCTTCGCACACCCCATATACGTATATGCACATGACTTTCGCTCACACGGTAAGTCTCAAGTGCACCTATCCGTTATGCGTATCCGTTTCCCTAAGTATCGATATCCTCGCGTGTATACGTGTTCCCTGACACTCGTTTCAATTTTTTTTTTATTTTTACTTCTAATTTTCCTATCCGTGTGTATATCTGCACGTGTCCCATAATTCGCACGATGTGCCCCGTATCAGTCCCGTGTGCCGTTCCTCAAATATTTATTTTTTTTCATTCGGGGGGAGAGGATATTCCTTCGATAAAACTGAAATCCCAACGAAGAACCCCAACGTCAAGAACTTCCGGTTCCTCGTGGCTAACGTGTTCGCGACGAGAAATATTCCATTGTAAATTACAAGCGACGCGATTCGATCAACCTCGGAATTATTAAGAACGTTCGTCGCCTACTGCTGCCCCGAAAATCGTCAGTGATATGTGCCTTTCGGAATGCGCGCGTGAATTTGAAAATTTAAAGACCAAACTTTGACTTCCGGCTCAAGGTATCTCGCCAAACCGAAAAGAATTTAATTCTCTGGTTCTGTATCCCTTGACTATGGAAATGACGAAATACACTGCACCGTATCATATGGTATTCGTCTGCCACGTATGCGAAGTGCTTGTTAACTTGTTGGGGTTTTGCAAATGGCAAATTCTCTCGACAGGAACACGTATAGAAATTGTTCACGCTGGGTCAGACCGATAGACTTTAAGGATGAGCAAACGGTACAGTAGAATACAGGAGAGACTCCTTTTTCTTTTTTTCTTTTTTTTTCACGACTACGAGAAAAATAAGTGTTTTCACACATTAGATACACATCGCTTAGAGTTTGATTCACGATCGAAAACAGTATCGGATGCGTCGATAGGGAAGAAAGTAAAACAAATTTTTCTTTGTTTTCGGCCCTGTCGACGCGTCACGGCACCGCGACGCAAAACGCTTTGGTAACACTGCGAGATTACAATAAGCTACGCACACTGATGTCCAAAAATTATGACCGTGTATAAGAACGCGCACGTTTTGTGTATGTGTGTTACAAAATGTGTACGCGTGTATGACGGGTATGGGAAAAACTCGTGTTGCGATTGGTTGCGTATGACGTGTAACGTCGCGTGACGAGGATTCAACAGTTAAGAGTAAGGTAGACGGATAAATAGATACTTTTGGATATAAACGTTTTGGAAAAAGTGTTAGGTTAAGATTAGGTACCCGAAAACCTAAAATATCGGAATCACTTAAAGATTAGAAAAATTTCACTAGAAAAAATCGGTTACGGTCCTCCGTCCACGTCCGCGTCGATTCGGGTCACGTTATTGGAATAATGCTACATTCTATAATATATATATATATATTTATATATAATATGTTTATCAATATATATATATACTTTAATTATCAATTGATTTAGGTAAATTGGTACCTAGTTAAGTTTTACTACAATTATATCGTTCAATCGGTGTCGTACGTTTTTTTTTTCTTTGTTTGTTTCCCTCTTCCTCTCTCTGTATACGAGGTGTGTTTCGTGGTGAGTGTAACTGTGAGTGGCCGTTACGCGTGTGCCGTGAGCGCGGCATAATAAGCGCGTGCGCGCGCGCGCCCTTTCTCGTCGCACGTAGATCAGAATTTACGCCTAATATATGAATTGCATTATATTTATATTACATATATAATATATATATTTATAAATTTTATCCGCACACGCAAGCAGTTTTTCAAAAACCCTTCATCGTAGATGCGGCGTTTAAATTTTATCTCCCCGTCACCCCTCCCCTCCCCCCCCCACCCTCCTCATTTCATTTAATTCACTCGTTACGAAGACCAAGCTTGCGTTTAAAATTGCACTAACTAATGCTCGTTTGTTTGTGTTTTCTCATTTCCTTCTCTCCTCTCTCTACTTTCTCTTCTTCCTTCGACATCACCGCCGCCTGGTCAAACTCAGTCACTTCCACTCATTCGCACATACACTCTCATTCTCACGCACGTTCTCTTTCGAAAATTCTCATGCTCTCCTAATCCACACGACTTTCTTCCTCGCTATCTTTCGTTACCTTCCTTTAATCATCCCCACCTAATCCTCGTAATTTTTTTTTAACGATCGTTGAGTGCGTACGAAAATTCGTTTAGAATATAATCATTGCAACGGATAGAAAAATTCCTTACGTTCAATCTATAATAATTAATAGTAGTTCATTTACGTTTCGCCTAGAGGTTGCGCGAGACTCGATCGTCCCGCATGAATCTATAAATCGCAAGCGGATTCCGCACCGCAAATGCGGACTCCATGAGCGATTATTTTGAGTCAATTAATTTCAATCCGTCGAGTCAATTCGAACCTGCTCTCTCTGCCAATGCTTCGGGCGTGCACATTAGTATTGGTATTAGTAATAGCATAATAATAATAGTATGGTAATAGTATCGGTAGCAGTACTAGTAGTAATCATAGTCGTAGTCTAGCAACAGCATTACTAGGTTTTCCTTCGGTAAATTTGGTGCGTTAGATGATCCGCTTTTGTGAACTAAGTAGCTGTACGTGGACGCCTGACGTCGTAATGAATAGAGAAAAGTCTGTGAGAGAAATGTCCTTGGCTCTCTTATCAGCCAGAGAGATTAAGGTAGATATATATATATAGGAGCGTATTGACGGAGATCGGGACGCTCGTACGTCAGAAAAACGGAGACGGCGACAAGAAGGTGTTCGCGCGCGCAGCATCCGATTCGCGGATCTAAGGACCACTCTAATGCGGCAGTAAGTATATACAAAAAAGAGACCAAAAAAATAAATATATGTATATATATATATGTGTGTGTGGAGATTATTTCTCATTTTCATACGTAACATACGTTATGTATCGTGGATAGGTATATATATGTATGCGTGTGATATATTGATGTCGCCGCGTAACGCTTCTTCTATTACATCATCCCCTATTCGTACTTCTTTCCTCATTCTATCAATTTGCCTCTCCTTCTCTCTCTCTCCCTTGGATTCTTTCATGCACTCTCTTTCACTCTCACCCTGACTCTCCTCCACCTCCTTCGTTATTGCCCTCCCGATCCTTTGTCGGCCTGACAGCGCGCGACTGTGACTTTACTCTACGATAGAAATAGAGAGAGAAAGAGAGCGAGGGAGAAAAAGAGAGAGGGGGGAGAGACAGAGAACAAAGTCAACGTCGCGACGCGTGCACTCTCGCTCTCTATGCCCTCCTCACGTCCAAGGGATTACGCGATACATTAAACTGCTTATTAGTCGAGCTTAGTCTCGGCCCGAGGATTAATTTGAACTACGCGATTGCATTATTTGATTATATACACCGAGAGAAATCGTGGTAAAAGTGTGTCGATCGCGGTTCGCGTCCAGGTACGGCGGGGGGTGGGGGGTGGGGGGGGGGCTAGCCAGGTATGTACAAAGAGGGGCCATGCATCTCTCTAAAAGGATGGTCGCAGGTCGCCTTAGTCAAAAAAAAAAGGAGCACGCAGTACGTCACGGGGCTCTATGATAACGTGAGAGACGAACGCGCCATCCTCTTGGGAAGACGTCGCGACTCTTCGCCTACCCGAGAACAGGAGGCAGATGACCTCGAGCGATAACGGAGTTCATCCGGTAGATTCGTTTCTTTAGCCGATCCTAGCGTCGCGTCATCTTCTTGCACGTGCCTGATCTACAGCCTGGTTTAAAAAAAAACGTCGGCTAGAATCACTCGCATCGACCTGTACTAAAGTATTGGCAGAGAATCCAGTCGAGCCGCGCCCACGGGCGTCGCGACGACGCGCACTCTGGGATATAAGGGGGTAACTCGATAAAAGGAATGTGGAATAATAGGAATGAGGATTTGGTTCTTGGACAGGATTGTTAATGGGTGGGTGAGCGCAACCTATACGACACGTCGCCTCTCGCAAAAATTTAACTATCGATTATTTTTTCCAATAAGTCAATTAGTAAAAAATTGTCTGCGCACGGCCTTCCGCGCGCACGCGTACGCGTACGATTAATACGTACCCTATGTAACGTAGTAAATCTTAGAGCTAAAGACTGTGATACAGAAAAATTGTCTAATACACAGCGGTAAAGCGTGGATTTCTTTTTCATTTTATCATTTAACATTGAAACGACGTATTTCCCGCATTCGCCTCGGCGACTCAGCGCACTCCGGATAATCTCGATAGTCCCGAGACTAGAACGAGTGAGCGCTGAATGCGCGCACTGATAACACGCAATACGGCCGTGCTTTTTAACCTTTGGAAGCGACGACCGCTTGGTGTTCGAACTTTGTCTTTGTCCTTGACCTCCCCTCTGCTAATAGCAGCCTCGGCTACCTTACCGAGTATCTCGGAACCTCCTCCTCCTCTGCTGCCGCGAGCGCCTATCGCGGTCCCTGCTGGAAGCTCGCAGGCCGTCCGGGAGCTTTTTAACCGATGGAAGCTCCGCGATCGAGTTAACGTAGAGAGAATCTGATAACGCGAGACGAACTTCCGACAGTGACAGAACCAGACGAAGTATCCAACAGTTCGGGAGGCAGTCGTACCCAGGACTCGGGAAGAGGAAGCTCCGGATAACCGAGCACGGAATCGTACATTCCTCGATTTATAAAATAGCCTAATAATTGCCTACGCCAACAATTACTTCGCGGAGGCCGTCCAGCCGCGCCCCTGATTACGCGTTATCGCGCACACGGACAGAGGAAAGAGAGAGTCGAGAGGAATGAAATGTATCGGCTGGTCATATATATCTTAAAAAAAAACGATTATTCACAATCGTCATAATTTCACGGGCATTTGTTTCTCGCACTATCGTTCTCTCTCTATCCTCTCTCGTTTGCTCTCCTGACGATCCAATCCAGTTCTTCGACGATCCAAGTTTTCTTATGCGGTGATGACGCCTCTTCGAGACTTTGCTCTGTCGACGAGGTTCGAGATGCCGATTAAGGTGGATGGACGATGGACGAGATGAGTCGGCTGCTAGCTCCGGAGATGACGTTGCAAGGTTCTCGAGGTTCGGATGAAAGTATCGGAGCGGTGCCGAGGTGGGGCCCTCGTCACAGCCATCACTCGTAGGGTAGTAGTTTCATAGAGTCTTAGTCGATCTGACTAGGCATGGCTTGCAAGCGTGGCCCGAAAAAGGGAGGTTCGGGTGCATTCGAGTAACGGTTGGTAGTAGTGTAGTAGTAGTAGTAGTAGTAGTAGTAGTAGGTAGTAAGTGTAAGTAAGTAAGTAAGTATAGTAATAGTAGTGGTAGTGGTAGTAGTAGCATAGTAGTATAGTAGTAGACGTAGTAAGTAGTAATAGTAGTGGTAGATGTAGTAGTAGTAGTAGTAATAGTGACGATCAAGTAGTAGGTAAGGGTATAAGGGGTTGTAGAAGTGGTAGTTAATTAGCTAGGGCCGCGAGATAATAAGGGGTGACGCAGTTGGGGTTAACACCAGCGAAAAGGTACAGCGCGGGGTCGATCCGCGCCTTCCTTCACCAGAGGCTTGTGAAACTCCCGACCAGGTCGGGAGTGAATTGTTGCCCAGCAATGCTCGCAATAGTACTGAAAATATTTATCGATCAGTATTCGCCTTATCGTTACCCGTTAATGATCCTAGCTAAAGTAATAATTCTGGAACTTACCTGAAGGCAGGTGACATTCGCGCAGAAGAAGGGTGCGAACTTCCCTCCGCAACGTTGACCCTGACACTCGTCACACATCTGATCGTCAAGAACGTACGGTTTGACCTCGACCTACGGGAACGTCAAGATCATTATTCTTTTTTAATGCTACGTGGATATATTTATAATCTAGAGATTTTGACGGATCTAGGGGATGCTGACCCTTTTGTCAATGTCGCCGTGTTGCAGTTGGACGAATCTCGCGGATATGGCGGCAATGTAGCTTTGCTGATTACTGAAGGCTACCCTACCCGCACCCTTTGGATATTTGAGCTCGGGATCGGTGTCGATACCAGCGTAGCACACACCCCCGTAAAGTCGATCCATGATCATGGCCAGCTCGACGGCCTTCAAGGGTCGTGGTACGCCGCCGACGAAGACGGTCTTCCTGGGGTCCAGGGGCATCGACGCGTCCAGAACGAAATCCGCATCGCTCAGACGCCAAGGTCGAATCTGAACTGGTTTGTCCTTGATTGTTGGGGAACTTACACATAGATAGAGCTTGTCGTCGTCCTGAATGCAGGCGTCGATCAGCTGCTGCACGGATCCCTCGTCCTGTCAAGGAAAGACAGATTATTAGAATTAAAAGGTCGATATGATGATTATTGAAAAAAATCAATAGATCGATATAATAATAATGAGAATCGTGAGATACCTGGAAAAGCAGGAAAGCGTAACCTTTTGGGGGAAAGTAAGATTTACTCTCTGCCTTGTGTGGCCAATCGACGATCAGAGGACCGAATCGACGGAAACTGGCCGTGATCTCATCTGAGCATAGTTAAAAATCGATTGTCAATCAATCGTCTTATAAAAGCTGGAAGATGCCTATGGCCAAGTGACGTACCTTCATCGATATCCGGAGGCAAGCCGCCCACGAAGACCTTCCTCGAGAATCGCTCTCCTGTCTCGCTACCCTGACTGTGAGGGCTGCTACGGCTTGGGGAAGATAGTGGTGCCGTCTGAGGAGCTGTCATCCCTCCACCGACGCCGACACCCACACCGACGCCGACGCCTACTCCAACGCCGTCCAGCTGACTCGCCGCATTTGGATCCTCAAGAAGAGTGCCACTCTGCTCCTCGAGACTCGGGAAGAACGGTGATTTACCTATGGAACAAAATCAATTCGATATCACCGACTGTCACGTTGCAATGGGCCAATAGGGAAAAAAAAATTAGAACAGGCACAAAAAATTCCAATACACGATAAAATCCTTAAATTACGAAAAAAAAAAAATCAGTAAAGGTTGAAGGTCCAAAAATAAGAGGCTTAAATTTAATTCACAATGAACGACTAATTACGAAACTCACTGTATCGTCGCTTTATTGAGAATCTAGCTCTCCTAACGAAGGTCGCCATCGCTCTTACAAATCTTCACGTAATTATTAATGGCTCGTATTCGCGAAACGTAACTCTTAACGAACCTCGGAATTCCTTGTTTCTTGGCGTCGTTAAGAGAAAAACAGAAAACACGCGACGCACGCGAAACAATTGAATCCAGTCGAGTCTCGTGTCGTGACGTCGCCAGTCGCCTCCTCGTCTGGTAGGCCGATTGTCTATCTCTCTCTCACAACCCGCCAGCCACTAACAACCATCAAACAACTGGACAAAGAAGAGACAGCAGTCTTCTTCCTCCTCCTCGTTTCCTCCTTGCAGTATTCCCCCTTTTATATCGTAAAAATAGAGAAAATAATTCACCTATCTAGAGCTTACCATACACGGTACAGGTTGCTTTCGTATTCCTCGATTCGCAAGTCACCCTGTATAAACTCCGAACTATTCAAGTAACCCGGTACGTATTTTATCGAATTTTATAATGCACGTGCGACGACCGAAGGACAGATGTCTCGTTTGAGTTGCGACTCAACGAGACGAGGAAAAAAAAAAAAGTATCAGGAGTAAAAATGCCAGTAGAGCCGAGACTAGCTTCACCTTTTGACGGAATCTCATTTACATTCTCACGGAGGTTCGTCGCGACGGAGGCGCCACTGGGGGACGCGACCAAACTGGCTTCCAGTTGGCAACAACAATGTAGCGAAAGACGTTCCTATAGAAGCTAATGCGGAGTAAGGCGTTGCGTGTGCGTGTATACGCAGGTATGCGTGGCAGACCGATTACTATTACGCAATGGACGTAACACGGAGTGGTAAAAAAAATGTTTGCGAGAAGGAAAAACAAAATGGCGCATACAGTATCAGATGGAGATGAGAAATAAGCCGAGAACGCGGGAGTGATCCACGTGAGATGCCCGGAAGTCGCAATTTTTTTTTATAAGCCAATTTCTTTTTTTTTACTCTCGCGCCCGGTGACGTAAGAGCTAACGATCGTATCTAATTTGAATTTCTCAAATTTCCTTCATGCCCTTTCCTTCGTGTCGCATGCGTGCGAAATCGTCGAGGCATTTTTCTGGCAATTTGCATGCTAAAAATCACTTCCTGCCTTTTCGCAATCACAGTGGCTGCATTATGCATGGAAGCTTAAACCATTGCCCCCGGGCCATAAGACCTGGAGGGTTCCAGGATATTACTGTATATACAGCATTTAAGGGAGGGTTGAAAATTTGTCGGAGGCCCGAAAGTCAGTAAGGATAGAAAGAGAGAGAGAGAGAGAGAGAGAAAAAGGAAAAGTGGATAAAACAGGGCGGAATAAGGGGTATGAAGATAAGATGATACTATTCAGGCTCCCGGCAAGAGAGGAGGGGTTGTCTTTAAAAAACCAAATATCCAGTTTAGTTTTCCGCTCGCGTTTATTCGGCGCGATCCAGAACGAAAATTGTATTAAAATAAAGAGAACAACTCAAAATTGAAATTCGTAGACCGGTACCGGTAGCATCATTATCTCTAGCAGCTACTATCCCAATTACTATATCTACCTGTTCGGTTTTGCTATCTACTTATTTAGTAGCTAACCAACTTCCCCATTAACATTCTGCTATCGCATTGCTCCGCGGCATGCACGGCGAATTACTCAACCGGTTGATCGCGCTCGCTGTTACCCACGACTCTATAGCCTCGACCGTAGCCACCCATGATGGGATCTCAGAATCCTTTGGCCACGATGTCTCCGGCATTACCATAATATAGAAACAAGGTGCGTGACGTGACCCAGAGGGGATTAGAGAAGAAAAAAAGAAAAATGACCTGATATACCGTGCAGCCTTAACGGCGTGCTTTTGAACTACGTCAATTCCGATAAGGCGAACCGGTGAGGCCGCTAGATAAAATTCCAATGACGATCGTCACGATTCGAAGGAGCATGACGATATCGCGAACACGTGGATAAAAGAACGTATATGGAATATTTTCAGAGCGATAAGTACGCGGGGTCCTTGGATTCGCAGGTGATTGAGTTCAGCCGAAGGAATAAGAGGTATCGGTTACAGTACCGTAATCGTGTAGCCAGGACGTCGAGCATCGGACGCCGTACGTCTCGTTACGTCAGTGCTGACGTCCACGCAAGTATGGCTACGACCAACAGCTCGAACAGTGCCGTATCGATTAACCTCCCCGGCCCTGGGTCTAGTCCTGGGACCTTCGTCCTGCCAAGCGGAATTACTCGAGTCCATTCGTGGCGCTTCGTCTATGCGCCATCAATCACAGTGGAAGCCGACAGAGAATTTCCAGAGCAGAAGTCGAGTTACCGAGCCCCGGGCGACAGGTTACCCGGGTCTGACCCGACTCCTAGATTTCCTGTGGATTACAGTAGACGGTACCGCGGTAGCTTCAGGACCCTGGTACCCTGGGCTATCGGGAACCCTGGGACTCTGGGCTCGACTTTAATCCCAGCACCAGGGACGGCCTCTCGGAACCGAGGCTCCGGGGCACTCCCGTGTTCCCGTGGTTCGGGCGTTCCTAGCAAACCGCATCCGCCGTATCGATTTAGCGTGCACCGAGTGCAGCCTTCGTGCTCGTGAACGCCGCGTAGAGCTTCGGAGCTTTCGAGGAGCTTTGGAAACTCGCCCTTGCGCCGGGCATTGGTCCGCCACTTGGGATCTGATCTTCCCAAGTATTAACAGGCATCGTCTTATCGGGTAGCCTTGTCGAGCTTATTCTCTCCCTTATCTCTCTCTCTCTCTCTCTCTCTCTCTCTCTCTCTCTCCTAGTGTACAGCTATATGGCTGAACCGATGATTCCGAAGCGATAACTCGGTACACCTGGTCCCGAGTATTTCTATCTGCGGAGAGTCTAGTCTGACGGGACGACTAGATTAGACTCTAGGAGGGATGGCTAATGCTCGTTATTGAGGATATCCTCTCTGTGCTACATATATAGGTATAGATGGGCTAGAGGCCTGGAGAATTGGCTTATCTGCGGAGACTTGGTTTCGTGAGAGTCGGGTGGGCGTGGGCGAAGGGCGAGAGGAGAAAAGGGTTACCAGCGAAAGGATTCGGGAAGAGAACATAACAATTCTATGGAAGGAAGAAAACAACGCCGATGCCAAAACGAGCAGAAGTAATATTCAATGCGTGGATGTCCTTCCGGTCAAGAGCGCAAAAGCAAGGGAGGGTTTAGTTATCGCGCAGCTGATTTCCCTCTCGACTCAGCGAAATATTTCTTCTTCCGATACATAGCACCGTAATCAGAGCCCTTAGGTTTTACGAGGCTAATTCGAGATGGAAGATTTAGTAGGGCGGGAGGGGAGGAATTGTCTTCTCTCAAATCCACAGGGATATATCTGCTTACGCTAAGAGAGAATTTCTAGTGGGTATCACTTTTGAGTGGATTTTGTAAAGTGAAATTGGGATGCTGTGGGAGATTTTTTACCAACCAAATTGCTATACAAGAAAAGGGAGGGGAACACTATTTTCGTACGATGCGTAAGCGTAACGCGTACCCATTCGTATGGTACACGCGTTACTCGCTGGACGCGTGAGTCATTATTAAAAACATTATAATTCGTGACAAGGAAGTTTGGTCCAGTACGAGAGATAAAACTTTCCTTGTTTTCGACGCTGACGCGTCGCGATTGATAGAATCCACGTGACGTCAGAGCGAGAATCTATAAACAGGATGTACAGTGTAAGCGAGACGATAGAGAAATGGGTCAATCCAGCAGACTTTGGAAGAAAAAAAATATTGAATTTTCGAATTTCAAGATCTCAAGGTAATCGGATGATAAGCAAGGGGATGAAAGGAAGATGCGAGGGAAGGGTGGCACTGGGTCGGTAATTCGGCGCGTGTCAGGATTACACTTTACGCAGTTGATGTACGAGACAAGGGAAGGAGAAGGTCTCGTTGGTAGGTTGCCAGTATGGAAGGGTCGAAGGTTGGTATGACGTTAAAGGGGTGAAGGCATAGAGAGAGGGAGAGAGAGAGATATATACATAAAGGGCGATATATGGAAGGGGTTGCGGTCTAATGGAGCATCGAGCGAATGTATGATCATCTGGCAACCCCCTCCAGGGTCGGTCGTGACGCGGTGGACCCGCCATTAATATTTAGGGAACCCGTGAAATTTCCTGGACATGAATTGTTCAGGGGCATCCAATAACCCTCTTTACCAATTATTCATGTAAACTTAGGTCTACGCGTTACGGGAACAGACATCATATATATATATACTCGTCGCAAGGCTGCTTTAAATTAATGAGGTGCAAAGTTATGCGAGGTCTCGCGCACTGGCCGAGTCGAAGCATCAGACTATACGCGGATCCCCCCTCCCCTTTCTTTCTCTCACCCGCTCCTTCTCCCTTATCCCGTATCCTTTCCTTCTTCGTCCATCGTAGAAGGGAAAACAGGAATTATCGAAATTTCAATATTCCACAGCCAAACTACTTTCCGGAGCTCTCGTCCTGAAGGACTCGTAAAATCCCCGCGAAGGGGACCCTCTCTGGTTCGTCGCCTCGACCGCGCCCTTGTCTCCGGCCTGGCATTGATTTTAAGTCCCTTTGATTAATCGACCTACTTTTATCGCTCAATCTTATTGTCCTGTCCGTCCCGTGAGCGTCCTTCTTTCTAGGTCTCTCCTGAATCTTCCAGTCCTGCCCCCCCCCCCACCCCACTCCCCGCGCACGCCGATCACCTCAGACCATGGACTTCGCGGCTCCGCACTTCTTCCGCTCCATTCACCGGGACCATCCCTTGTGTTATCGACTATCGGCAATTTTGCCGATCGGCTCTGACGATCCTTTCGAATCGCAGCGAGTCGATGAACCCGTCTTATTGCGCTGCTTATGTACCGTCAAGGAGCTGCGCTATCCGGTCGTTCGAGATGATAGGATTGTTTCCTATGGGCGAGAGCAGCGAGGCCATTTGCATGTGTTACGATGATAAGTGACGGGATAAGGGGAAACGACGAGGAAGAAGAAAACGAGAGAAAGGGGAAAGAGAAAAATTGCACGAACCCTCGAGGGGAAAGAGAAACGAAAAAAAGAAAAAAATAGAGGATCCCACTCTCCTAACGTGGCAGGACGCAGCGGAGGGATGCAAAGTAAATTTCGCGTCTCGTTCACTTCCACGGAATTACATTTGGAAAGGTGGCTTCTCCTTTTTAAGGTCGATGGGAATACTTGCGAAAACAGACGGCTGTTTGCACGTGCCATTTTTTACGAGAAATTTATCGAGTTACTCTAATGGATCCTCTCGGCTGAAAAGATGAAGCAGCCCATGATAACGACTATCGAGTCTATAGCCCTGAATCGCACTGATGGAGGAGCCTGCAACCTCAGTGACACTTCCACTTGGTCCTGCTGACTGTGCACCACATCGGAGGGAGATGGCCTCCTAGTCGGACACGCGCGCTGACTCAGTCTCAACCCTTAGCTGCCTTCGAGGTTCTAAGGTTCAGTAGGGTGAGTTCGGGAATTCCTCAATAATCGCGGACTTCCGGTTTGACGAATTAGCGCGGCAATTTTCAAATGATTAATTGCGTCGCGCGGTCTATGTAGAAACTGACATCCATCACGGTGGAGAATAAGCCGCGCCACCCGTCAATCAACATGAACCCTACGACCTAGTAGGATTTTTGTTAAAATTTCAATTCTTTTTCATATGGAGAAAGCAACATTTAGAAAAATTATTTTATTTATTTATTTTTTTACCATGTTCTATCACGGATACTGGGACTCTACGTATTCTATTCGAGGGTGGCAGAAGGGATGTAATTTAAAACAAGAACATATGTTACTTTGAGCATCGGGGTCTTAGGAGGGGAAAGGAGGTCTAAAAATTATGGAGCCAATAAACAGTGAAGGGTGGTATAGGATATTTATGGGAATTAAGGAGGAATAGAGAATAGAAACCTACCCTTACCTGAAGCGAGGTGAGGCTAGGCAGGTAATATAGTGCAGACGACTGCGAGTACCGAGAGGAGATGGCAAGAGGCAGTAAACGTAGAGAAACGGAATGGAACGGAATGGAACGAAACGGAACGCCCTATGCTAATGTGTAAATTGCACTACGTCGCCTGTCTACATCAATGCTGTCTATGGGCCACGAATTCCATAACGATCAGATCATTCTCCGTCGATGGCAAGAATAATTCAGAAGCAAACTCGAGATTCTCGGGTCAAAGGGCAATGCTATTTCGAAGCACGACGCTTCCTAAAATATCGTCCCGAGCGCCTCTATCAGCGCGCATCTCGTACGGCCTAAGTAGATTGGGAAGCATTTCCAATTTAAAATCGAACGGCGCCTCGTGCCGGCTTGAATTTACGAGACCCGTCTCTCTTCGCAGATAGAGAATCCACGCATATACGTACACATACGTACACCCAAATTCCCGTTCTCCGGATTCAGCCCTATACGGCGCTTCCAGCACAGCCCCAATCCCACACCGGGCCACGTTGGTTGGGTGAGGCTAGCGACTGGACCAAGAACGGGGCCCGTGGGAGGAACCCGCGAATTCGGGATTCTCGGTCGACGCTGGACGTCGAATGCCGGACGCCAAGCAAATTGATGTCACCCCCTTAATTCCCAACCCTCCGTCCATCCCGTCTCAAGTAAAGAATCTCAAAAGAACGTGCCAGCATTATAGGAAGAGACGGAAAAGACAAGTGCAAATGGGGGACGAAGTCTGGTCGGTCTACTAGGACGAAAGGGCGAAGTTTTCATTTGAGCGGTCCGCGACAGTTATGGAACATCCCCTAAAAGCGGGAAGGGGGGTTGCTCTGGATCAATATTACAGGTAGTTGGCTCGGCTTCGCCCTCGTCCCTCCCACTCCACCCCCGACCCCATGCTCGGGGACTCCTCGTCGTGCTGAACTCCTCCGTTGGCCTACCCCTCCCCCCCAGCACCACCGAACGCCGAGCTATACGACACACGTACAGGAGGACCTCAACGTAGACTAGGGTAAGCTCAGAGGTTAGGTTGGTATATCGAGGAGTACGTATCTTGTATTACGTGCGCATTGGAGACACGTGTCATCCGCCAGTCTCGCCCTTTGCTGGCCAATCTAGCATCGTCCTCTAGCTCGTTCCGATATGACGTGGGTGGCCAGTAAAACCTCCTACGGGTTTGCTAACCTCTGGGGAGAACCCGCGAGGACTCGGGTTTACTCAATGCGGCCCAATTTCCAGCTGCGGAGGTACAAGCAGCACTGCTCTATATATATATCTGCTCTAAAGGTTTCGGCGTAATAGCTGGCCAGGACACGTGCCGGTGCAGGCGCCAAACAGCCGTCTCTTATTGGTTGTGTCAAAATGGAAGCAAGTGGGACGAAGACGAGAACGAAGGAGACGGAGAGAGGGGAGGCAACGAAGGAGTAAGAAGAAGGAAGGAAAGGCGCAGAGTGAGACACGAGTACATGGTTAAGTGGAAGAGCTGGCAGAGGCGAGCCGTGAAATCAGAAATTAGAATCTCTTCTTTCAGGCAGTTTAACACGAGCCAGGACGAATGACCTCAGTGCGAGTGTCGGCTGCTGGCATGGGGCTGCTTACCACGATAAGAGGGATAAGACCAACCCTCTCTACTAATTCATCCCTTACTTCGTTTCTTTGACTTCTCGCTCCCATGACTCCTAACCAATTTCTCTGGTCTTTTCTCATGAGAAACTGCAAAATTCTTCAAGACCACCATCAACGCCACTTAGGTAATAAGCCAAAATGGGAGGTAAAAAACGAATTAACCCCCTCGAGGATAATTATTTAATTTCTTCCTACGCGCCTGCGGAGCTACAGTCGTAAGAAGGAGGTACGAGAAGACGAAAGAATACGAGACCAAAATGGAAATAAGGTTGAGTACAGGACTAGTGGAAATAGCTGAACAGGGGGAGAGGGGGCTTATGGGAGGGGGGGGGGCTGACAGGGTTGCGCGAACGAGGGTGATTTTTTGACTAACACCCTACACAAGAATAATATCCAAATTCGAATGCAGCTCGGGCGAACGCGTGCGCCTGGCCCAGGGGTGAATGCCCTTACCCTCCCTTTCCGCTTCGCTTGCCCCGGCTCGTTGAGAACGACCCTTCCAGCGTCCCGACGCCCCTCTGCACCGCGACGATGCGTCTCTAGTGGGGCACGTGGATCGCGTGAGTGTGTCATGTGCTTCGTGAAAACCGAAGCGGCTCGCATCGTTAACCCAGTGCAGAGTGGCGGTCGTCGACTTCGGTGGAGGAGTACCGGGTCCACCACCTCCACTTCCACCTCCCTTTTCGCTACCACCCCCCCCCCCCACTTCTCCTTCCTTCCAGCAGACCACTCGTTATCCTATACCCTGTACCTCCGCCAGTGCTAACCCCCGTGCTAGAAAAACCTACCGGGTGTTTTCAAAGTACCGAACAGTCGTGGCTTTTTTTTCCTCCTTATCCAGCTACCTGGCACGTGAATGCATATGCGGTACGGAAAGCTTCGCGAAACCACTAAGTCCCGCGGAGGGACTCATTAGGCTCGAGAGTCCTCCCCCTCCTGATCTCTCGTTCGCAAGTTTCTCAGTAAAATTATAAAACCCAAGGGTGAGCCTTCCTGACTCACGTAAACGCTTCGCTCGGTCAGGATTTCGTTGACATCTGTAAATCGCGAGCCCGCCGAGACTGCCATGCGGGCACTTTGAATTCTCCGTTTCGTAACGCGCTGCGAAATGACGTTCGGCGTCCTGACAATAAATAATGTCAGAATATTAAGAAAGAAGGTAAAGAGAAATTCAAAGTAATTAAATAAGAAAGAAGAATAAAAATTCCCTGATCTGCCAAATAACGATAAAAACTTTTATCTCAATATATTCTTGAGGAATATCGTATTCCCTCTTTGCCGCTCAAACCAAAAAAATCTACCGTAAAAAACCACAAGTGCAGAATCCAAGCGTTTGGCGTCTCGACGTTTCACGCTCCGAGATAGTTCGAAATTAATTAATAAATGAAATTCCGTCCACGAGGCGGCTGCTCGATCTAAGATTCTCAGCACGTATCAATCTCTCGCGAAAGAGACTCAAGGAACCGAGGACTATCGGAACTCCACGAGGAAGATGCTGCGTATCATTTTATCCAGACTCTCGTTCCATCGAGAAGATCCTCATCCTCGCCAGCCCCCACTCCCCGACGTATTCGACCCTTATCTTCACCCACGTGCCTTCTAGGTGGTAGCAGAAGGTCTCGGAAGGACAGTCTCTGTTTGCCTGGGGTTCATTAATAAGCAGCCGTCCCTGGGCATCGATCCCACCCTTCCCCTGCTACCCCTCCTTCGCCCCTTCTCCAGCCCCACTCCTCTTTCTTCGTCTTAATAGACTTGACGTGCCTATCGTCATCTCCTCGGGTTCGGCTCGAAAGCCAGATGGAAAGGTGGATAGTAGACGTAATAGAGGCAGCGGTAGTTAGGACTGAAAGAGGATCCAATATGGTGGTCCTGGTTCGGTCAGCAAACCTGTCGGTCAGTTTAGCTCGAGTCAATATTGGTCAACGTAATTGGGCTGACCCGTTGCTCACGTTCGACGGGGACGAAAGTTCAATCTGGTTTCCGGACGATAGGTCCATCCGGACAAGCAGATGCGAGGGAGTCGATTTCTTCGTGAAAATTGCATAATGCATATTTACCCCACAGGTAATTTCGAGGGATCCTGTGGGAGGCTGCGGAGTAAGAAATCTCGTTGAAGCATCAAGATCCATAGGTCACGGGTCAGCTGGAAGAAAATGTCAATCGAACGAAACCTGCGTAACTTCACTTGTGACACAAGCGTCGCGACGCTCTAAAGTACAAAAGAATGACAACTGGGCACCTCGTTGGATCTTTTAATTAAAACTGACCGAAGCGAATATTTTACAGGTATGACTCTTTAAATCTACGCTTTCACAACCATCAAGCGTCGTCGCGTGCATTAATTTGTTCGCGGTACAGTTAATCGCTAATTATCACGTATTTCGAGAGACGTGACGTCACCAGGAGGAGCTCGAGACGCGTCCATTAAAAAGTTACGTTTGGCGTCGCTCGATTTATTTATACAGACTGTACGCATACATCCGTAAGTACAGTCTCGGACCGATACACGCTGTATATTTTTTTTCAATGCCACGTCCCTTGCTCTAGAGTCTGATCGACTTTTAAGAATAGTGACCCGGAGGATTCACATATCGCACTTGGGAACGGGAATACAAGATGCGACAGCAAAGAGTGCATCGAGACGCGCAGCTTCCATTTCTGACGAGCAAACCAGAAATAGACTCTTGAGGCTCCTGGAAAGAGTAGCGGGCTGAAAGGAGGCCCGGAATAGCTGGGGGTCGTGCTGCTTCATTTTCAAGGGTCGACAGGGAATGGTCACGCAACTTTTTACCGAACCCTATGGAAACGCGTATGGCGCTGACGCACGGTATCCAGGCGTCGCGACGCTTTGCACCCTCTAAAAAATTTCTTATCGATTTACATACGCAGCGAGACTCCGAACGGACACGATATTACCAAGGTACACATTTTTCGAGAGATTTACCATTTCTCCGTCGGTAAAGAGATCAACTGTTAATCCTTTGAAAAGAAAAGTCTTCGATTCGCCAAAAATTCAAAGGGGACGATTGTGATTTTACATTTGACAGGCGGAAGCGACTAGCAGTCGGATCGAGCCTTTTAAAGATTTTAACGAGAATTTGAGCGCAGAATCCAATTTGCTTAAGACGAGTTAGAGAGAGGACCGGATATATTTGAGGGGTTGCCGGAGGGAGAAAGAAGGTTATTGTGTGGAGGGGGGGAGGGGGTGTCAAGCTAGGATTATCATAATAATCGCGATATAATAAATGTCGACTGAAAGGCTGATGGGTCGAACCCTGTGGACGTCCTTCCTGTCCTGCACCCTGTTCATCCACGTCGGCCACCCCTCGGCGGTTCGCACCACCCCCCTCCCCACCCTCTCAAAAAGCCCACAGGCATCCCCAAAACATCTTGACTCTGGCTCCTTATTCCCAGAGACTGATTTAATTTCAGATAAGCCCGGGAAAGGCTTTAAGATCGGTTTAAGGGATTGACTCCCCGCACGAAATTGACGTAACCCGCTCGAAAAGTGACGAGTGAATTTATTCGACAACCCCGTTCCCCTTCCCCGCTCTTCCTCCTCCCCGTCCCTCCGTCAAACCCATGACCTTTCAACCCGTAATATTATCTCCATTTTCGTAAGGGTCATCGCGATAACGAGAAACATCTTCCTCGGTAACTCGTAGGAAACTGCAGTTGGTCGGTGACTCTTTGGGGGAAGAAAAAAAAAAAATAAGGAAAAAGGTCAATGAAGAAGATCGAGGGAAAAAAAGTAAAGCCGTGTTTCCAAGCGACGACGAGAGAGCTCAGGATTTACCGGGCGACCTTTCCCTTGAAAGCTTTTGCCTCGCAGTAAACGTCCGTAAGGGACTTTGTTCCATTGTTACTTAAGCGCCTTTGACTTGGAGCGGCACAGCGAGAGAACCAACCCTTAACCGAACACTAGGCAACCCGCCACTTTTCCAAGCCCCTCAGCCCCACCCACTCGCACCCCACAACCCTTCCGTCGCTGGCCACGAGCGGATTCGACACCCTAGTCGGCTTCATCAAATTCTCCCTTAAAATTTCGAACGCCCAATATTTTGCAATCGCGATAACCATCCCTCGCACGTGCTATCAATTTGCAATGTCCTAAGGAGCGGCACTGGTATGCATGTAGGTATATACGTGTATATACCTACTTGGCTGCTTAGGAGTTTACGTCCCTAACAGCTGACGGTGGTAATGCGATAAATTTACGTAATTAATAACAACTAAATATTATACGGCCTTGGCTGTCATTAACGCTCGAAGCCTCCCTTACGAATTTCACCTGCAGCCACAGCCAATTCTCATCTCCTCCTTCCAAGGATACACGCAGCCTCTGTTTCTCCAGGCTTCGGAGTCACCTATAAATTCACGGTTTAATTATACGCCGTATCGTACACGTTGCACGAGGAGATTGACATCCCGTGCAGGAGGAATAAAGCCAGAATTTCTATAGACTGGAAATGTCATTTTTAAGGGGAGCAAAAATTAATATTAACAACGGATACTTTAAAGAGTAAAAATTGCATCGAAGGTAGATCATTTTTCCTCGGTTAATGACTTTTCAATGAAATTTAATTTCAGCGAGGTCAATGCTCATGGCTGTACTAATTCTTCATAATAATTTACTCGGAATGGTCGTCCGATCAGGGGAGAAAAAAATTTCGGTTCTTCATCTTGCTAAATTTCAAAGTGTCCCACCCCGTCCGGTCGCTAATTAGCTCAATAGCCTGATAAGAAAGAGAAGGACAAATTTTCAAAGAAATTTTGAGACAAGCCTTCAGCTTCTTTTTTGTTTACTTTCCTCAACGTTCAGTGTTACCTTTCTCCTTTCCTCCATTTTCAGCAGTGACAATGTTCACAAGGGATTTATATGTTATAAAGCATATATATATAAATATAGATAAGAACACTGCAATCCGGATAAGAATCTTAAAATGTCGCTCGTCATGGCAATTACTTACGGGCATCTCCTAACGAGATTAATACCACAATCAATTAATTATCTCGTTAGCGGAACGTGAAGAAAATCCGTGAAGCGTGCTCGGAAGGAAAGAAAAAAAAACATATATGGACATACGTACAAGACATAAGTGAGAAAGAGAGAAAGAGAGAGAGAGACAAGAGATAAAATACAGATAGGATAAGGCACGTGTACGAATTACCACGAGAGAAAGACTTTCATGAAATGTTGTCCAGGTTACAGCCACAGCATAGAAAGAAGTAGCAAGGATATTTCTATTCTGACAGAAAGTTCTAAACAAGTTATAAAAAAAATTCTATTAAAAAAAAACAGCAGACAGAGCCACTCCCGCAAATGGATCTAACAGATAGAAAGTGACAGTTCGTGCACGCGTGTGCGCATGCGCACGGACGACAATCATCGTCTCGTGCACGTGAGAGCAACTGTGGACACAACTGCTTTTGCTTAAATTACAGAATTAAATTAGAGAATTTCATTGGCCGATATTTCTCGTGTTGACGACCGTACAAGATATATCGGCGATTTACACATTTTTTTACGTCACTGAAGCTTTGATTAAAATTTTTTTTTACTAATTTTCTTTTTACATATGTCGTTTCCGTATTCAGTGGAGTGTCCTACGGTAGCGTCGATCGATCCTCGCTGATCAAGTCCGATCTTACTCGACTAACGAGAGTGCAATTAATTAACGTGCCGATATCAATTAACAGGGAAACCAACGAGAGGCCAGGCGGATCGAGGGGTGGATTTTACATATTTTTTATCGCCTCCCTTTCAATCTGTCTAGTCTCTTATCTCGGCGTTTGCCACTGTGTATCCGTTCTGTGATTTCGTGATATTTCCTGAAAAACGCGTAGGGCAAGCGAAAGGAATGAGCGAGAGAGAGAGAGAGAGAGAGAGAGAGAGAGAGAGAGAGAGAGAGAGAGAGAGAGAGAGAGAGAGAGAG
>JARQTI010000761.1:39916-92398 GCA_030142655.1 Trachelus tabidus
GAGAGAGAGAGAGAGAGAGAGAGAGAGAGAGAGAGAGAGAGAGAGAGAGAGAGAGAGAGAGAGAGAGAGAGAAGTAAAATAGCGATAGACGTCACGTGGCCCAGAAGGCGCCGGGGTGAGTCCCTGATAATAATAATAATTGGGGGAAAGCCGCAATTAAAACGTTACCGCGAGATACTTCGCCACTTTTTTTTTTCTCAGACCGTCTCGCCGAGTTTTGCGACTCCACGTTGAAAAAAAAAGAATATAAAAATTCGTAATTATGGGCTTATTAAAGGCTTAGAAAATATGCCGTGAATTAACGAGCGCGCGTCTCGAGGGTTTCGCGTGCGTCTCTGCCGGGCCCAGTCGCCCGTGCCAGTTCAGCCAACCAACCGCGCTGAACCCCCATCCCCCTTATAGCTTATGAAGCAGCAGCTATCCCAGGATTACCAACAGCCAGGACCGCCAACAATTTTCATTCGTTACCGAGCACTTTGCTTGGCAGAAATTTTACATGACTCGAGGCCCAATGATCTTACGACCTCGTTCCCGTTTCCCGTCACGTGATTAGCGATCTGAAAATTAGCGCTTCTCCCTGAAGGCTCGCGGGACGTTCGAGTCGCAAGAAGCGGGAGAAGAAGTCCTGTAGGAATTATTACACGGTAAAATTCGAGATGCTCGGAGAGATAAGCTTCCCGTTCTTTGTCATCAACTAATTTCGCCGATCGGACTCATTACGACTGTTGCGACTGTTGCGACCCTAGCGACCCTTCCTCAAGGCTTTCCGAATCCGTGAGTTAGAAGCTTCGTTAAAAAAAAGTTTCATAACTTCCCTTTCGGGACACTCTATCACACGATCTAATCATGTTTTCACATTGTACCGGTCCTCCATCATCATTCTGTAGTCCAGGATTACGTCAGTGTGCGCTGCCCAAAAAGTTTGTCTCGGCAATACCAAAACGGTCAATTTCCATGATTTAAGATATATCGTTAAGACTCTTCCCTTATTCGTTCAGGCATAATCCAGGGATCGTATGAAGCAATTTCCAATGAAAAATTACTTCACATTTTCTTTATTACCCAAAATTCGATTCAGGCTGCAAGTTATTGAAACACGAAATGGACAAGATATTGTATACGTTGGTCACACGGAATCCTGAAATATTGTTATCTCTGACGATTTTAGTGTCAATATTTTAAAGGTAGAACGACCAAATTATACGAAAATTTTCGAAATATTTTCAATTTCGAAAATTCCTTCCCACCGGCAGTAAAAAGAATCTCCTATGGTTCCCAAGCGAGCACCCATGTGTCTATCGAGTTCAGGAGGCGCATAAAAGCGATGCGTCGAATGTGCACATGAAAGCAAGAAAAGGCAAGTCGGCGCGCCTTGGGCGAAAGCGGCCGGATTTCGAGTCTTGCGCAAAAATGATTATGGAATGCGGCCGATTGCGTCTCATGTAGCCCATTGCGAGTGGCTTAAAAACTTCGGTACAGCCAAGAGAACACGCAACGTTTAACATGCCCGATAAAAGATTGTCAATTCGAAATTGAATTAACCACCCCTCCCCCCATCCTCCTACCACCGTCCTCGATAGAAAATAGTATAAAATTTCCAACAGCCAATTTCGCGTATTCGAACAAACATGACCCAGACCCATAAATAAGAAGAGGAAAACGAATAAGAAGGAATGAAAATTGCAGTGGAGTCAGCGCGCGCACTGCTGACCTTTCGAAAAGTCTTGTGCAATCGAAACTGGCACGAGCCACGTGTATCGCGACCGCAAGTCGCGTTAAAATCGGAGCGAAGAATCGTGCAGCGCGAACCAGAAGAAAGTAACGAATAAACGGGATACGTATCCCGAAGTCGAAATAAAGATAGAGAAAAAAAAAGAAGAAAAAAAGAATCCTCTCGCTTCCCACACACAACTCACGGTAAGCTATGTGGTATATGCAGTATATACATATAGAGATGCATTGAAAAGTTTTGGCCCGACAAGTATAGGTAGAAAGTCAAGTTGCGGCTACGTCGTAACCACGTGGAATTTATTTGCATTTCCGACACCCCCCCCCCCCTCCATCACCGGCCACGCTGCACCGTCTAGGCGAGTTCGAAACGCCTCCGGTGACTCCAGGAACGGCGGGTACGACGGGTACGACTCCCATAAACCAGTCAGGACGCCGCGATCGTCTCCTTCGCTCTTGGCTCGGAAACTCGGCGACTCTTCGACTACTGTTGCGAATCTCGAGCAGATCGAATCGCCGTACTGGCCGAAGGGATTTTAAGGTCGAGTCGTAAAGCGGCCTGCGTCCCTCCCGACCTGTTCCCTCTTTATGCTCCTTATAAACCCCGTGAGGCTCCCGCGGGATCCACCTCTCGCAGGAATGCCGCACTCGTGGGGCGTTGCTTTTCAAAAGTAAAGAAAGCTCCACGAGGAAGAGGGAACTGAATCTTTTGTTTCCCAGCATCCGTTTGCCAATTATTTCATATCGATCCTACGTTAAGATTATCTCAGGGCATCCAGACGTTACGAACTGGCGTTACTTTCGCCAACCAGCGCGAACAGACGTAGTTCGACCCGATATTGGCCAATAAGCTATATAAACTATATCGGCGATTCGATATCGCGCGATTAGTCGAACGAATCGGTAAGCAAATAGGAGAGTGCTGATGGGAGGTATATAAATAATTAAGTAAAAGTTTGGTCCACGAGCGAGATAAAAGTTGAAGTTTCGAGGGCAAGATTGGAAATTGAAAGTAATGGAAATCTCAATATCAGGACTAATGTAAAGTTACGATTGATTCGTGCGGACCGATCCGATTACCAATCGGATTAAATTTTCCACTAGCCATAGCTAATACATCGTGTGTCCGGTGGATTTCCTACCAGTCTCTTTCAGTGGTTACCGTATCTATCTGTACTGCGCTCCATTTACACGAGCACGGATATGTATGAGCACGTACGGTATACGATCGCATCGAGCAAAGGGAGAAGTAGACGGACTCGGGACTTGCAGGTAGATTCTCATAAAGGAAAGCACAGTTCACAATGCAGATTGTGTCACGTGATTCGCGACACGAATCTAAGCAATTACCGTTAATTGCAGAGATTGCGGTCTAATTGAAAATTTTAATTGACCCGATGTCACTGGACGCACTGGGCCAACACGGTTCCCCATTAATAATAACGATTTCCATGCGCCCCCTGCGACCCTCCCGCCCTGCCCGGCCGCGACTCTATTTCTAATAGCAGCTGGCAATTAAGGCGCAACGGTATCGCGTCGTCCGATTGCGATTGCATATCCGCCAAAAATAGCCGCGCTCGTTCGCGGCACTCGGTTCGATCGGGCTTCGAGACTTCGAGCGAAAGTTCGCAGAACGAAACGTCACTTTGTTCCCGGAATAGACGACTCCTGACATTTTCGAGGCCGACAGCCACGCGGACGATTTTCCTCGATGAAAACGTCGCGTCCTGAGATTGACGTTCCGGGCGCTTTCAGCGTCTCTCCTGCCCAGAAGGCGTACGAGGTTATCGGAACGCGAATACAGGCTTATTGCATGGGGGACGGAGAGACGCCCGAAATAGAGTTTATTCTGACAATCGAGAAAATACGAAGACAGGGGAAGGTTCGACGTGTCCAGGGGTGGACGAATCCGAACTGGGTAAAGTAATGGGAGTTCGTATCACCTTGACAAAGAGGCTGGGAGAGCAGGGAGGCTGCCGTTCGTTCATCTCGATTTGCGTAAGAGTAATGGTCGCCCAGTTCCCAGGTGTCGCTCGGGCCAATTTGCAATTTGCGACGTCGCTACTGTCGCGCGACTTTGAATAATATCGCTTTATGGTATCTTGTTTTTCACTGTGAATTCGTTTTTATCGAAATACCCACTGTAACTGGTGCAATCAGTCAGACAGGCAGAGAGTGACGGTTAGTCAGTCTACCAGCCAGCCAGCCAGCCAGCCAGTCAACCAGTCGGCTAGTCAGTCATCTAGTTGGCGCGTGTCCTCATAAATCATGAGGAACGTAAGACACGGCCTTCGCTCCGCAACCCAGTTTAACTCGTCAGGTGCGCGTCGGCGTCGCGACGGAACCGATTCCTTTAACCCTACCTGATGTGCATATACATATATGCATGTCTCTCGGAACTACATATACAGATACATTAGCCACAAGTAACGCCCCCTTGTATATCTAGCATCATAATAACATATGCCAATAGCGTAGCAGCATCTTTACGCTCCTGCACATGTATCGTCTCTACGTGATTTCATCTCGAAAAGTTCGAATATTCTTCCTGGTAAAGAGAAGATTTCCCGTGTGAAATTTGCCCTTCGACTTGAGTAGCTCTGGCAGCGGCGTCGAATGCGACGTCCAACGGGGCGTCCTAAACCAATATTCTTACCGGATTCTGTGCCTGGACCACTTCGTACGTCGTATCCAATTTCGAGAGGGGCAGGAGCCGGGGAAGGCGGGGTGGTCGTGTCCATCGAAAATCCACCCTTCGTCTCGCTGTACCATATCTCTTTTCGTTCTTCACTCCTTATCCCTTCTTTCTCCTTGCCCTCAATATATACAGCCTCTTCCACCACGATTTCTTTCATCCAAACTCACTATCCGACACTGTATAGAGACGACGAGGGATACGATGGATTCGCCAAACCACGTGACCTGAACATTCGATATTACGTTTGTGATTGGCTGCTGATCCGCCTTAGAGTAAATAAAAAGAGTCTCGGAATATTCGATAAAAGGTATAAAAAAAATATTTTCACGTATCTTACACATCAGTCACATCTCGGTCCGGTGGCTCCCGGAAATTCTCCCAAATCCCATCCACTCTGGCCGGGAGCGAAGTATAAGTTTCCAATAAATCGTCTCCTTTCGCGCACGAGCTAACACGGGGGCCACTCGGAGTTCCCATAATTCCGCGATCCTATACTTACGTTACACCCGGTACTAATTAACCGACGTAAAAAAGAAAAAAGACTGGCGCGATCCATCTTCCAATTTTCCCATCTTCCCGTCGGCGAAGGTTCGAGCCCGAGATTAAAGTAAGAACGCAGGTCTGTGCCCTGTATAAATATTGAACGGCGCAGGGATTTATGGCCGAGCAGGATACCCGTGCAAGACCAACCACAGTCTACGGCTAAGGGATGTACAGAGAAAGGATACTCCCCTTTCCGTAACAACCCCCTGCGACCAAGTAAGGCAGCCAGCGAGAGCCCAACCCTACCTGAGCCTCCGACATCCCGATCGGCCAAAAGGGCAGAGCTAATTAATGTATTGTTTCGCCGGCTGCGGTCCGCAGGAAATCTGCATCCGCTGAATATGCAACGGGACGCCGAGCACGAACCAGCTTCATCTATATGAATATCTATCGATTTCACCACAGAAAAGGGGTACATCCGATTTACCCTCGGAGCCCTCCGAACCTCTGACCCCCTGTCCTCTGGCTACCCCCCACCCCAGGATACTCTAGCCTTCTTCCCCCCTGATTCACACTTCCATGGGTGCCTACAGTCGACTCAGCGAGAGTCACGCGTCCTACCCAAGCTATCCGAACACGTGTTTAGAATCCTAGCCTAACCCGGCCCCGGCCATACCTCATGGCTTCACCCAACCTAACGTGGCCTTGCCTCGCCGAAGGTGCCCGTGCTCATGCGTTACATAGGTGCACGAAGAGACGCACCAATTTAACACCGATATAATCTGATTTACGCGTCTAGCCCGAAGTGCGTATCTCGAGCCGATCCCGAGGTCATCGGCCCCCCTGCATCGTTAGCGTCTACGTGCCACTTCGTTCGCATCGGTTACGTCTCGGAAATTGGGCAATTCCTCGTAATCCAGGGCCTCGCGTCGTAACGTCAGTTTGTTGAAAGTCAGCCCGAGCACCGACGTCCCGACAGGTCGTCACGACGCGGCGTCTGCGAAGAGTGCCACAGGCGTGTCGTGACTCCGGCTCAGTTTCCTCGTGAGGAGATGGACGATCGTTCGAACGCCGTACTCGCATCGGCGGACATTGAAATTTCGAGAGGATTAGAAAATTTCGAAATAACTTTTTTCATTCGCGAGTCACTTCACCGAGTCGTTTTCAGTTTTACGTCCAGAGACCGCAAAAGAAATTCGGACGTCTAAGGATTTTGACGAAGCACGCAGGCAACGAGCCATTACCGAGCAATACGCGTATCGGTGCGTGAAGAGCACGTAGAGGATTTGTGTTTGGCCTAGACCGTAGGTGGACACGGTGCCGCAAACAAGTATAATTAATGTATGGCGCGAGAAGCCCCTTTAAGAAATTAATCAGCCTGCTTCCCGAGGAAAGGATCGATCGTCGAGTTCTTACAGTTTACTTGTAAATAACACGCCGTATCCCGTCTTCGCTCGCGTCCATCACCTGAGCCTTACGAAGTAGGCGTGTGTGGGGGAACCACGCATGTACGCACATGTGCCCTGCATACGCACGCGTGTCCAAAGGTCACCGGAGAAAATGGCACGGTGTATCTCTTGGCGGCAATCAGTGTCGAATAAGATACGAGCGTGTAATACCAGTTGGATGACTGGTTTGTTGCGGCCTTTTAAAAGCCTTCCTCTTGGCATCGCTTCTCTATGTTCTGCTCCCTCTCTGTACGGAGGGCAAAGAGAGAGAGAGAGAGAGAGAGAGAGAGAGAGAGAGAGAGAGAGAGAGAGAGTGGAAGGATAAATGAGCGCGAGAGAGAAAGACGTTTCGGTTGCACAGAAGTGCGAAGGCAGCCGGGATCGATAGCACTTTGCTTTTTGGGCTTGAAACCTGAAACCGAACGGACCGCGAGACGCGTTGTTAGCTGCAGCCCGTGAAAGCCCTTCTCTTTCCTCCACGAGGCTGGATAGGGCTGTGGTATGCATATATGTAGAACGGAGTAGGTATAGCGCATACATATACGTATACGTGTCTGTACAAGACGGCACCACGAGGCACCAGAGGGTTTCTGTGGTTTTTCCCAAGTCGAACACGTCCGGCTATCGATCGTATTTGCTTTAAGGGGGGTGTCTTCCACCCTACGCCGCAAGGTCTTTTGCTCGCAGATAGACAAAAAAAAAAGATCCAGCCTTTCGGTTATCGAATCAACGAAATTCCGTGAACAGCTGATTCACAGCCAGCTGACATCCTCGAGTCATTTATTTCCTCGTCAGATAAGAACGAGCAGAGTGCCGATAACGAAAGACCTAACGCCGTGATTTCTGCAACGCACTCTCGATTTCTCAGCCGTGAGATTGACCGGTGAGGTTTATTAAGTCTCGTTTCGATGAATCGACGCTCGAAAGACCACGTGCGCCACTTGCGCCGTCGCGTCGCCCGCAGCGTCCTACAGTCACGCAGCAATATATATGATAATGCGAGGAACATAGACACACTCCGTACTTCTCATGTAAATGGAAGAAGCCGAGTTCACAGTCGAGCCGCTACATCGGCTCCACTTCGAGGGGACACATTTACATTTCGTTTCGTAAGGAGTTGGCCCCCTCAAAGTGGAGCTGATGTCGCGACCCCGACCGTGCAAACCAAACGGCTGGAGAGAGAGGAGGGGGGCAGGGGATCGAACGTTCGGTGCAACAGCTACTCTAGCAACCTACATTCTGCACTTTGCCAGCCCCTATAATATATTGCGTATACCTGTAGTTCTCTAAGAGAGCACAGTATAGCGCGTCTGCGAGTAGGTGGAGGACAGCTCGTGTGGGATCGGCGATAGGGGAGGGAGAAGAAAATAAAATGAATTTTGCCATCAACCACGTACGTACACCCCCCAAACGTATAACTTATATCCAAAAGTAGCCATGGATATACTCTAGGACAATTAATAACGTAGTTCCTCTTTCGTGGCCACCGGGGAAATCTGGCTGTGTAGGTAGAGGAGGAGGGGGAGTACGAAGGAGAAGGAGGGACGAGAGGGGAGGCTACACGGTGAAATGGCTAAAAGGTAACAGCCAGAGTCTTCACAGCGTTAAAGTTATGGAACGCAGCGAGAGATTCATGGGTGAGATTTCGTGCGGCATTACCTTATTCGCCGCTGATCCGCGATACGAGATTAAAGCTTTAATCGGCGATTAGAGCCTGGCAGGTGCTCCTTCTTCGTAGGAACGACTCTCGGCATCTATATAGTTAGGCATTGTACGTAACGTGTATGGATATTTATGGATACGTCCTGAGTGCACCAGGAGTGATGATGGCGTTTATGGTGGTTATGGTGGTTCTCGCCGGGAGGTTGGGAATATCCCGTGAGAATCGGCGCCTCTTTAGGTTTCAGGCGTCGTACATCGCATTAGCCATCTTTAGCGCTTCGAGAGACGCGATGATAGATGAAGGTAGAAAGTGGGCACGCGCTCGATTTCCGCCGAGGCCAACGTTGCGTCGCGACGCTCGCCGGGGCGTCTACGTGTAGGAAAACGTGATGCGTCTTCGTTCTCGGAACCCTATATACTCGTAGGTAGGGTTTGGTTAGAAAATCGATGAGTCCAAATAAAAAATTAAGGAGGCTGCTCTCGATCGTCAGGTGTGCCCGGATAATATTTTTTTCCAATGTTCGGAAAGGCATAAAGGTCGATCCGCAATTCCGAACGAGGGCGAAACAGTAAAGGGAAACGTCACTCGCCAGACTCCGGGGTAGGAAAGTTTGGATTTAGTGGTCCCTTCCTTCCGATTACGTTTCGGCAAAGTAAGAAAAAGGGAGGGAGGGCACTGTCGTCGCAGACTCAACTGGCCGAAAGGCAGTTCCTCTTACTTAGGTATTACGAGGATAAATTTTAATTAAGGTCCTGGAGGTCCGCGCGGCGCGAGGAACGAGGGGAAATGGAAATAAGAAAACAAAGTAAACGCACTGAGATATAAGGAATTTGAAACTCACCGTGAAGCTGTGCGAGGGACTGTAGGGTGTTGGCACTGCAGTTTATGAATCCTGAAAGCACAAGAGACAGAACGGGAGGTTTACAAGAGTTCATAAAAATTTGAGAATGTTGTAACGTCGTAAAAAGAAAAATTAAAAACCTTGTTCGTAACCAACTCCATTACGACCGCACGTACACACGAGTATATAGTAATAAGAAACATAATAAAAAGTTTCAAAAAGCCGTAGAGACCAGCCCAGAGTTATTTGACTGTCTAATGACGACATACTCGCACCTCAAGAGCTGCTCAGTGATTTATTAATTTCCTGTCAACGGATACGTGAACCCTGGTCCAGACGCCTGGCGTCGACTCCACGCGACGGAGACGACCGGTCGTCGTGCTACCAGAAGATCCGAGACGTCTATCACCTGTATATTCACGGAGTTAGTCGAGTAGCCATTGAGCCATAGTATCGGGCCCCCATGACCTCCCAGTGCTATAGCGTCCCATATGTGTTATCTGGGAGCAGATACGACATGCAAAAAGGTCATAGCGCGAAAAGCAGAATAGCCAAGAGAAAGACGAAGGCAGAGAACGAAGCAGAGGAGTCGAGTATAATAAAACGGCGTCGCAACGCAACGTCCTGACGGGGCGCAACGAGTTATAATGATAGGCGAGTTAGAATTCCCATGACACGGCGTGGGCTAACCTCTGACCTTAGGGCTGAGGAGGCGTCGAAAGAAGACGGCAGCGTGTGAGTAAACATTGACATTTAGGATTGTTAAATCAGCACCGGCAAATTTCTTCTTACCCCCGCCGTCCCCGCCCCTCCCCTATCAACGCCTCATAATACCAGGACCCGTCGGGAAGATTTATATATATATATATATCTCTCTCTCTCTCTCGCTCTGTCTTCAAGCTTTCTTCTCAAGTTTCCAAATAGAAACTTCGCACCCATCTTTCCATCCTTGCAATACGTCACTCGGGCGATAAAACGAATATTTTCGAGTTTCACAAATTGAAGATAAGAATCAAGAAAAATATAACGACGAAGCAAGACAGACGAACGCGTCACTTTCGTGCCGCATTTGTTTCACAAGCGTATCGACTGCACCGCGAGACGCTTCGGTTGGCCTGTTGCGCAATTCCCGCGCCAGGAGCCTTTATTACAATTGCGCTGCCAACTTGCCACGTATTCGGTCCGTTGAGGCGGTGGCGCCGCGACGCTATAAGTTGGTGAAGGTAGGTAGAGAACAGTGGCATGGTATTAGGCTGCCGAATAGTTATGAAATATACGTAGAAAAGGAACGTGGTTCCATTCCATTCCTAGTTTAAACTCCCATTCCATCGTTTCTCGTGTCTACCTGCTTACTTTATTCCACGAGTAATCAGCTGATAGTATACACACACACATATATATATTACCAAACTGGAACAGATAAATGATTACACCGATATCCGGTGGCACTGGCACTGACAGTACAAGTCAGATTGCCTGTAATCTCCTTCACTTTTTTGTTTCCCTCCTCTCGCCAGCTCTCTCTCTCTCTCTCTCTCTCTCTCTCTCTCAATCTCTTTCTCTCTCTCTTCCTCTCTCCTACAGTACCCCTACTCCCCAAAACCAGTAGAGCAGCTTCGATATAGAAACACGCAGGCAGCCGTACGTATCGACCTGCGGCTACCAAACTACAGTTTGACGATTGAGCTAACTGCTGTCACCGCGTGAAAACGAAAGTGGCCCAAGTTATTGTCGTCGAAGAAATGATGACCGTGTATCGATTACTCCAGCGTACGTGCAGTCATGTGTGATCAAAGGTGTATATACGTATATACACCAGCAAAAAGAGATTGGCCCACACCTGAACAATTGTTTTTTTTTCTGTGAACAATTCCTCGTCCGGTCGTAAAGGAATTGCGCAAAGCGTCATATATGCCAGTTACTCATTATTGTTATTTAACTACGACACTTTACGTATCCATGCTACTTTCTATACTTAACCCTTCCATGACCTTTTTTTTTGCACGAGCCACGAATCTCTAATGAACCATCGACACTCGCGTACAGCAATGCCATTAAATTTGTGCGACAACCAACAATAATTCTAATCAACCCCCACCCTGACTTATGGGATCTATTAAATCTAATTGATAACCCATTATTATTTCACTTGACGTCAATACCAATTAAGTCCCATTCGATGTTCATTCCACGCATCCATCCCGTAATGAAGTACGTACCAGTGCGTGTAGAATCTTTCAAACAGAACCTGCCGTACAGTCCAACTCCAAATTATACGAGGTACATTAGCAGCAATGCTGCCAAATATACATATACATTTACCGGGCTTAACAAAAGTAACCAGAGGCCCACCAGAGTAGTCTGAGCATTTTATTGACAGGATGTTACCCCTCGTCCCTCGATCCCAGTTCGCCGGTTCAACCAGTTGGATGGCTAGCTGGTTGCGTAGCTGGTTCGATAGCTGGTTCGCCAAACGGCCTATAAGCACGACTGGTTGGGCGCTCGGTTGTCTCTCGGTATCTCTGGGCAGGAGTACCAACCAATGTTCTCATATACAATTTAGGCATACGTATATGAATTTACTATTGGCAGCACCATCCTCCGTTTCAGGGCAATCTGGTGCTATGTGGATACTCCATAGATATTGGCTATAGACGATCGTATATATATTTTTAACTGGCTACACTCCTGCGAGCAGCTACCAGTTTTCCATATTATATGGGAACGGCTGTCGCCGTTGCCATTTCGCGATAGTTCCTCACGGTAGCACGACGAATCGATCCACTCGGCACGAAGAGACGTTTCCAACCTTCTACAACGGCAGAGCTGATCCATGATAGGTTGGAGGTGGATGGAGGTGGACGGAGGTGGAAGAGATTGGTAATCGGTGTACCTGGACGATTCTCTGGACCGATTACGAATCAGAATTTTTCTCAAGTTTCTAACAGACCCAACGACAGAGTGATCGATCACGCGTGACTCTCTGATCCAGTTTTTCTCAAGATACTCCCGCGTTCACGATCCTCCACGTTTCGATCGATCGATCGATCCATCCATTGCTATTGTCCTCCTTTGCATCCGTGTACATGGGAAGTCATGAAGAAGCGTTCTCTATTGTCCTCGAGAGTTGCATCACTACTCTATATAGCTATACACCGTGTACGATAAAAGTACAGGATCCCAAGAAATTTGAAAAATTCATTTAATCCTGTAATTCGCAATCAGTTACGCAACTGACTTAGCAATTGACAAAAATGAAATGGAGTATGTCGACGTATCGATGAGATACGGATGATATTGGATCGAGGAAAGTAAGCGTGAATTCACTATAGGTGAAGATAGCCATAAGGATCGTGCACGGTAAATTTTACGTATCAACTTTCTCCCATAGATTCTAAACGGTGACTTCGTGGATTGCTCCCATTCGGGATTCACGGGTATGGAGGGAGACTGCGAGGAGAGGCGACAGAATCCGGGAGATCTAATCTCTAGGAGCATCTTCCGCGTTTCTATGATCTCGCAGAGACAAGATAAAATATGATCCTTTGCAGGAGGAATCTTTTGACTTTTTTTTTTTTCGAGAATTACGGAATTTTATGCTGATCGGATGCTGGACAGAAATTTATAAATTTCAATGAGCCATTTCTAAGAGGATCCCACGTGTCGCGAGCCACGAGTTACGAGCCGTAGACTGTCCATGGGTTTACTATGCTCGAAGCCTCCACCTTTCGGTCCATACGGGAAAAAAGCTCAAGGAAGTCGATTAAGCCTCAAAAATGCCCAAGTACCTCGAGTGTTTGTAATCATAATTATAAATGAATCTCAAAGTGTCAGTCAATATAATTGAAAGTAATTGCTCGAGCAACATTTCGCTCGTCACGAGCGTATAGTCGGAAGACTTTTTCTAATCCGTAGGAGAAAATCTGGTGAACTACGAAACCATGACGATTTGGCTTTTTGCCCTGGGATCGACGGCCCGTTTCGATAAAATTATCCGGCGCTTTCTCCGAATAACGTAAAAGAAATCGATCGCCGATTACGAAAACGTAAAACTCTCTACGTTATAATATCGATACGTTCGTCCAAGTCAAAGTATCGGGATGAAAGCTCGAGCTTCGGCCGAGCCATTAATCGGCCCTGTTCGCATCCTGACTCCATTAATGAGCAAAGCTGTACGCGAAACGGCCAACCCGGCAGCAAAAGGCGATATGGAATTGAGTGAGGAAGCAGAGGAGCAAAGGAGTGAGGCAGTGCGAGTCAGTGCCGGTTGAGACGTACCCGTTGGGTCTTCGAACTCGTAAGATACAGCTTTCCATATGAGACGTACTGGATCTGCGGGCGTGCAGGCGCTTCGGCCTAATGAGAATGAGCTGATGGCGTCTAAAGTCTAAAGATCTCGCGGCGGCAGAATCTCGATACGTCGTTTAGCGCTGCGGCAGCACTCTGGACTCTGCGAGCTCAGTCGGAGCCTGGAGATGGAGAACGCGGAAGCTACGTGCTCTGCGATAAAATCGAAAAACCGTGTGGCAGAGGGCTGGAAAAAAAGTGCTCGAGACCAGTTAGAAAAATCACGGATGCAGAATCATCCAGCTGCCATGTACAGTAATGGCTCGTACGGATAGCTCATAGCAAATTGTAAATCTCGAAGGGACGGGAGGATACTATGGATCCCATGATAAAATCTTATCATCCAATAGAAATGAGACATAGCACGGCAGATACCGATCTCCAGATCCTAGAATCTTTTACGAGTCTCATGAGAAAGATACAATGTCATGAAAGAAGCATCTTCGGCCAGGCGCGTTTACGCGTCTAGCGGTATCTCGAGGATGCTGGGAGTGAAGAGAAGATAAAAGATGAGGAGGATGAACAGTAAGTAGGAAGCTACGAGCGACTCATCCGAGTCTGTACCTTGGTCCAGGCTGGCGAGAGTTCAGCCTATTCCCCCTTAGCCTTCCCATAAAGCCACAGCGTGGGAACCCAGAAGGCAGAGCCGAACTACCATGAATTAAGCGACTGGTAGTTGCCGGTGTTGATGATCCCGACCAGCAACGTGGTCTTCGGTGCGGGACGTTTCCTTTGCGGAAAACGCAGAGACCGCGCGACCCAGAAGGAACGGGAGGTGGTGAAAGGAGGTGCGCGAGGGTATCGGTGGGAAGGAGATGACCAAGGTGCACCCGGTCCATTCACTGCGCTGGAAGAAGATATACGCGGACGCCTGTGGGCATCCTGGACCATGTGCTTGAGTCGGAGTCTCTAGCCGTGGTGTAACGAGCGACGACAGATGCTAGCCGAGAGCATCGGAGAATTATGCTCCGTGCAAACGAACGATTTGCATTACTGCTAGATCCTGAGTCATTCGCTCCAGACAACAATGACGAGCAGCGGGATGATAACGTTCGGTGATAAGACTGACAGATCGGTTGGATCGTCAGCGGCAAATGAAAGGGGACAATTTTAATTCGCCACGTAACAGTTAGGAACGGGAAGAACTTGGGGGAAAGAAGTAAAGGAAGGAAAGAGAGATAACGATTGGAGCGAATGAAATGAAATTCAGGTTCCGAAAAAAAAAAAAAAAAAAAAAACCGTAACAATCATTTCCGTAGTGGATGAACGCCGAAGCAGCGATGCGTTCAAGCAAGATATCCTATTTTTTCTGATTCTTCTTCTTCTTCTTCCACTGTCCCTTCCGTGGTCGTCATTGACCTCTCTCTCTCTCTCTCTCTCGCTAGGTGGACAACCCTAATGACAGCTGACGTCTCGTAGCCAGCTCGTAATCAGTTTTCGCAAGAGTCGATCGATCGGCCAATCGAATAATTGATCAATCGAACGATCGAGCAACGAAGTCGTATTGTGACGTGGTCTATTTAACACTGAGTGAAACCGGCAATGAAACTCCATACATACATACAACAAAATAATCGGCAAGAAAAAAGACGATATTATAATGAATGACAACAATTGAAAATACTCAATTACTCAACGGCTTATCTATCAAAGATACAGTTAATTGAACGTCTGCGAACTTTGTTCCATCTCCGATATGCCCCCCTCCCCCCCTCCCCCCTCCAGTCTCTCGCCCGACCCCGTCTTCTCTATGCCCCGTGCGATAAACAATTTCAATGCGACGCGTCCAGGAAATAAATAACTAGGTAAAGAGGGCAAAGCGCAGACTCGATGGCATTTCCGGTAGAGGCGTCGATTATTAGAGCGATTATCGATAGACGTCGCGACGCTTCCATAAATCGTGAACGACCGTCAGCCACCTTCTCCTCCGCTGCCACCACTTCTCCTCCTTCGCCCACCTCCTCTCCCCCCTCCAACCACCCCCTCCATCCGTCCACCACGATACCGTTTCAACTAATAACAAACGAAGGTCGCTCCTGTACTGCCGGCAAGACGCGTGACGCGTTAACGCACTTGGCTCCGCGTTACGCAGAGCTCGTACTGCCAACCTGCAAACACTTGGCGAAGGCCTCCCACGTGAACCTTGTAATAGTTGCATCGACTAGCCTCCGGTACTGGCGCGTCTCAAGTCCATAAGGCAATTAACGGCACGGCGTACCTCCACGGGAACAGGACAGGACCGACGGGACAATTAAGCTCCGCCTATAAAGAGTTCAGCGTCCATTGTCGGGTTGCCCGAGTCAGCATTGAATACCCGACACTCGAATTCTCTAATTTGACGAAGTCCGTTAATAAAATTTTAACGGTTGTAACAATCAAAAGAATATTATCTCCCGCGAGGCGTCGCGACGTCTTTAGAGAAAAAGATACGGCGAGTCTCTTCCCCATTGTAAAGTAGCTCCGCGCTCTAGCAAGGAATCCGTACCATGCGGTACCGCGTGTATAGCTATATATCTCCTCCCGTCTACCGCAGCGTTTCGAGTAGCCGTCTGGAAACACGGCCCGAAGTCGACGGCAAAATACGACGTCAAGGAATTGGCGTTTGTTCGGTGAAAGCGTTAGATAATCGGTAGGACCACGGGCCATGGACTACTTTTGACTTGGTCGTTACTCGGACTTCTTATTTTTATATCCCCGAATCTCGAGGGTCTTAAAAATTTGTTTTTCTTTTTTTTTGGTGTCGTTCGAAGTAAAATGTAAACAGCGTTCGAGCACGTGTCAAACATCGAAGATGTTTCACGGTGAATTTTGTCAATTGATGTGCAGACTTCGTTACGTGTCGTTACAGATCGTTACGACATCCCACTGTACCGTATAACGTAATTAGGTTAGGTTCGGTAGCATAATAGAGTACCAGCACCGCCATCGCTGTTACCGTGTCTACGATACGGATGTGCATATTAACCCATTTAGATCCGTTACGTATGGTCGATGCGCGTTACGCATTATGTAGGCTGTCAGCCAGTTTCGTACTGGATGAGGAACTTGATAGTTCCTCCGGGGTAATAGCTTCGAGACACGTGCCCCGCCCACCGACGACGCTCACGAGGACCTGCCAATTATGGGGACAGCAATGCTCTAACGTTTCTGTTACGTTCAGAGTATAGCTATATCTGCGCGTGTGCCTACATATTATATAGGGAAATCTTATGGAGACTTTAAAAAAGTATACGGAGGAGTTTCGATATTTCTTCGTGAGTCCCGCGCAAGTGTTAGACGCCACGTAAGAGAGTCGTTGCGATTATAGCGTTAAGTTATTAGGGAGCCAAACCAGTTTCGCCAGCGAGCCTGACGCACCCTGCGAACAGGACGACGTAAAGAGGCCATAGGGATTTATATTAGTATCCCGAAACCTCGTTCACACGTAGTCGAGAAAGTATTGCTCAAATTGGAGCTTTCGTCTGTTGCGTTAAGGCGAGTTCACAAGTGCACCTCTTTGCCGAACTTTCTCGCGATTTCCAATCGACGCCACGCTTGGATCGCTTACAGGCATCGCCCTCCCCCCTCTCTCTCTCTCACTCTACTCTCTCGACACCCTAACCCCACGATTCCTTCTACGACAGAAGAGTCGACGACGGAGACTCTCGATAGTTTCCCGTTCGATTTCGAGTCGTCTGGGAATTTGGTATCCCGACATAAGTAGCAGAACCCGAAAGATGTCGACTGACCAGACTACAAGCGGATTGTCGCGTCATGCAAAATACGTCGAGGCTGGCGTCTGTAAACACGTTCGATCTGACTCATAGAAGGAAAGAGGTGCAAGGGAGAAGGACGATAGGTACTGTGTACGAAGCATAAGTAAAGAGCGTCGAGGAGCGACAAGGAAGAAAGTCCGAGGTATGGATCGTCGAACGGCGGACGACGATCGCGGAGAAAGATGAATGAAGAGGAGGACAAAGACGAAAGAGAGAAAAGCGAAAAGGCTGCCAAGAGACGTGTATTATCAAAGTGGCAAAACTGCGCAGTAGTCTAGCGTCGCTTCGGAGTCGCGTTATCGTGCAATATTTGCTGATAAGTTACACGCGCCTGTTGTCGTCTCTCGAAAATATTCGAAAAATTAATAAAAATTCCTGTCGAAACTCTCCAATTTTTCGACGCGCATACTCATACCGAAACTCCCGGCGAGGGATGAACAAAGAAATTTTACAAAAATTTCTAACAAATTATATCGACGTGTACAACGGGTGACGCGTTTCCACGTAGTCCAGAGATTCTCGTAGTAAATTTTGCAACCTCCCAAGAGTCATATGACGGCGCGCTATCGGAGAGCCCAGAAGCTGATTTCTATTCCGGTCCTTCGCGAATGTGTCGAACGGCGTAACGTGTGTGACGCACATGTGTAACGTACATCGAACGACACAGCCAATACCACGATGATGTCATGCCAGACGGTACAAGCGCATCTTCTCGATTTGTCTATTAAATCCATTCCTCGGTACGAGCGGTGCGTATCTATTAGTAAAGGCTGACACGCAAGTAGCTACATAGCGGTACGTATCGGTACAGACACGACTGGGAACGATGTAGATGCAGGCTAGATTGTACGAAGGTCCCTCGGGTGACTATGGGAATGAATGTGATATCTGGAGAAAGGGAGAGAAGGAGATAGAACAAAGGAAGAGGAGTAAGAGGGGGAGAGAGAGAGAGACGACTCGCGCGCCCAAAGATGATATTCGCCTGGCGGGCACGACCTCGTTAAAACGCCGGCAATACTGGCGCACGCAGCGACGTAGAAGCGTGCGGCCGACGATGACGCAACGCGACGCCTGATTCCTGAAACCTCCTTCCGTATAACCCGACGTCCGGAAATGCATAAACACACACACACGCATACGTTTATGTATTCCAACTTGTACCAAGTGCAGAATATAAAAAAAAGAAATAAACTTATGAATATCTATACAAAATATAAACTTCATTTGTCTTTTCCATCCTCTCACGTGTCCATTATCAGTGCACATACTAACGAGCGGAAGCGATCGGGACTTCGTCCCGTTATACCAATATAAGCCAACCAGTCAGCAGGTTATCTCCGAATGGGACTGAACGTCAAGTCACGTCACCTCAGCCACGTTTCTTCCGCGTGCGTGCAGCACGCTCTCACGATTTACTATCGAGAGCCACCCCCCCCCCAACCCGTCCGCCCATCGCACACGCATCTCGTGTCTGAAATCAAAAGACGCATTCTCATCCGAACGGAGTCCCAATCGTCTCGTGTCCCTGCGACGTCACTGTCAAAGACGTCCCGAAGAATTTGAACCGTAAGAACCCCTGCGGCCGACACATGCCCGACTACTGTCTAAATTTAAATCCAGCATTCGCTCGCCAGTCATTAAGGAGCAGGAACAGCAGGCAAGGCGCATACGCATGCACACGTGTCCGCCTGATCAGCTGGTCCGCACACGTGGTCCTGGCACGGAGTCCCTACCACCTATGACAGCTCCTGCAGCCAATGACAGTTCAGTCGAGTCCTCGACGGGGGTAGACTGCGCGCTACCGGGATTCCCATTTTTCAGTCCAGGCTTCTTCTGGCCTGTCTCCCTCCGCGTTCCACGTTGATCCGTCTGTTCTCCTGATCCTCGTTCGCTCGTTCGGCCTTTCGGGCAACCCTGGACCCATAAGCGAACCCGAAGGGAGACGGATTGATGGAAGGGACGTGCGAAAGACGCGTATGACCGCGTATGCACATGGATGCTCCTACGACTTCTATCCGGGGGGAGGCGGTGGGGCCGAGAGAGAGAGAGAGGGAGAGGGAGAGCGTGCGCGTGTGTGTGCCGTGCGCGTGCGAGGGAGCGAGAGAGAAGATCAACCAGGGAGTTTATATATCTGCTCGTGACGCGAGGGGTAGCCGGGACTGGCCGATCGATAGTTGAATGCCCTCTAGTTGACATGCGTAGCCCCTACCTGCTACCACCTCTACAGTTCGACCGTGATAACTCTTCTTCTCCTCGTCCCCTCCTCTCTGAGCTCACCTACTCGCTCTTGCTCTCTTCGTCCTTTAGCGTGTTATAGCCACGGACGCTCTCTCTCTCTCTCTCGTTCGCACTTGATACGTGGCTCTTTCCACGCAATGCAAAAATAACTCGATACTCGCTTTATCGACGTAACCATTGACTGGCCAGCGCGAGAGACTCCGACCAAACGTACTACCAACAATCTCCATTGATACACGCCGACGCGTCGTCGACTCATCTCGACTCCTCAAACTCGGTCCAGGACACTTCGCAATTTACGTCCTACATCCTAGTACTATGACGCGTATCCGATATACGTAATAAAATAATAAACGATTACCTCGACAGCTTCGATCCGATTCGACGACTCGCAAGTTATGATTATTAAATTTACGACAGCCGTCGATCCGATTTATCCTTAAAATCTTTCTGTCGCTAACATCTTTTTCAGTCGTTCGAACGAAAAGTCTCGCTTGGCATCTGTTCGTTCTGATTTGTCGCGCGAGTCGCAATTACGACGAAGGGACTATAGCCTCCAAGTGCATAGGCTCGAGACCGAGACTCGAGTGCACACTACACCTGCAACGCCATTGCAGCTACACCTTCTAGTATGCTCCGTATATACAGATATAGCGATGCACTCTAGTTCCCCTGCATCAACGTGTGTGTAAAAGGCGCCTATTGATTTTGCTAATTAATGGACTTCGATTGTCCAACCTGCAGCCGGGATTGCAGGGAATCGCAAATGAATCGAGGAGACTGCATCGATCCGCTACCAAATCACCTCGATTCAAATCGTACCGCGTAACGAGTAACTTATCCGGCCCACACACCCCCCACCCACCCCCCAGCTCGACTACGGTCGTCATTAGTTTTTCTACTTTGTACCTAGCGCCTGTATATTCGTCTTCTCAATTCTGCACTCCATTCTCGCCTGTAGTGACAGTAACGATCGACTCCACGTGTCCCCCCTCCCCCCCGACTAATTTGTCAATAAGAGGAACAAGTGCAATTTCGTATGTTAAATGGGAAAGATTGGAAACCATCGAACAACAACAAGTAACACGACGACCGAGACGTCAACTGGTATCTGTGTCCACGAGATAATCTGGATCATTGGAATGTATCCCCCCCCCCCCCGTCAACGTGTCATTAGCCCGATGACGTCACTGCGATCTGCCGTCCGGAAGGAGCCAGATGATCTTAGCCTATCTCCCACTCGGCGACACGAATTTCAGTAACGAACACGAGGAATTGACGCGATCTGTGAAATAAATAGGAGTGAGAGAGAGGGAGAGAGGGAGGGGTGGGTAGCAAGGACGAGAAAGAAAAGGAAGGAGACATCGGATACTCGATCGGTATATACATATAGACAAGCATATTACCCAAGTACGATGATGACGTGTCAAAGAGAAAAGCCCAGATACGAATGAACCTTCTGATAGTAAATTATATCGAAGAGCGTTCGCGCCTTGTGGTTTTCGGTGGATTGGCCCGGGGTCAGGGGTAACCTCCGCTCGTTTAATCTCTATAAAATGCACCGGCAGCATCTACGTGCTCTCTCGTGGAATAAAAGGAGAGAGAAGGCAAAGAGCGTCAGCCGAGTGCTCGGTGCTCGAAGTGAAGTGTCGAGGGAGCAAGAAAAAAAAAAAAAAGAAGCAGCAGCAGCCAGTCCGAAAATCAATGTCTCCCTTATTGCCGAGTAGTATCCCGAGTAACAGGGCAGCCGATGCACGAGTCACGTAATCACTCAGTCATATATATATAGATACGGTATAAGATATAGTCGTAGCTACAGTAATACGTGTACGTGTGCAAGTAGGTAAATGCGGGCCAAATCCAACCAACCGAAGACTCGACTAGCCAATCCAAAAGCAAGAGACCCCCGACCCTGAGTCTATCGTGACTCGTGACGTCTCTTTGGCTTTCACGTTGACGAAACTTTGGCGTAAGCGACTCGCGCCGTGGATCGAGAGTGCGCGAGCTAGTGCGACACAATCCAATGGATATCTTATCAGCGGCTGTACTGATAATATCGAGTGGCCCCGTGCGCAATGTTGCGCCAGAATCACGACGATTTTTTCTAAATGTAAAGAAGAGAGAAAAAATCGTTTAGGGCGTCACCGACGAGTGAGAAGAAAAATTGTACAAATTTTTTACTATCGACTCGATAAAGTCTCGATCGACGCATCGGTCGTTTGCTACGGAAAGTACCGTTGCGTTAGAACCGATCTTTGGCATCCGGAATTGAATTAATTGTAGATCGAGACCCACTGCCGATGTCTGTTTCGCCAGGCAAATCCTTATGGACGATCGAGCGAATCAAGAGAGACGTCTGGTAGGGACTCGGAGATTGCTTACTCTGCCGCCGGTATTATAGACGGAGTCGGAGGAAAATACGGAGGAGGAGGAAGTAAATATCGAGTGGGCTGGAACGACGGTCGTAAGTTACAAGGCGCAAAGTCGCTATGATGGATTTTGTTTGGAGAGGCAGACATTACCGGTTCGCCGCTTACGTAACGAGCGCCTCCATTATGCGGATATGCATGCCACCCATATTTCTCCGAAGAGCTAATATCACGGAGCTCTCGAGAGGACACGGTAAATCTCGAAGGTTTATTATCCATTCCGCCTGTACTGCTCGCGGTAGCCTGGACGAGGGAAACCTTGAATCGAGCGAGCGATAACGAATTTTTAAAGTCGGTATCGAGAGTGCCGCAAGGAATCGGCCTGATCGAAAGAGACGAATTGACGGACTCCGAAGGAGAGAGAGAGAACGAGAGAAGGAAAATTCTAGGCGTCGATTTATTCGTGGTATTAAAAGACATATTACTCTTATGGGGAAGCTAGAGAACGTGAAATGAATATGACGTAGATTCAAAGCAGAGAATTCTCAAAATGAGGCAGCTTTCTTGAAAAACAAGTGACGTCCTAACGAGCGATAAGTTTTATTAATAATCTCGACAGGACTAGGCGACGCCAGGCGTCTTCCTCGTTCTTCTCAAAGAGAGACACGTCCCGTTTCTGTCCATCAGCGACGTCAACCGGCCTGCAGGGTAGACAAACGATGCCGGGACTATCGATTACCAGGGTAGCCCGAGAATCGCCTATAACCCCTTCGCGCTAACTACCCTCACGTATAATAAGAGTTGGAAAAGTCTCGTGGAAAGAAGGTTAATAGGGTATCGGCTTATAAATATAATTATCTGTACCATAGGTATAAGAGGCTCCGATCGTGATCAGACTCGATCCGTCCGTAAGCGTGTAGCGTGGTAACCATGGGACTATGGAGATAGACTAGGGACTATGGAGACGATCGACTATCGGATGGGTAAACCTATACCTGGAGTAGAGGAGTAGGGTGCTAGGTTGCGCAGGTCAGGGCAGGTCAGGGCAGGTCAAGGCACTCCGAAGAGAGGTTTGTTTGTGTGTTACGGGCTGCTCGTTCACGCTCACGTTCACGATGTGACGTTGACGCACACGCGCGAAAACCAACAGAGCAAGAACAGGTGCCCAGCCACCTGCACTCCCCTCCCCCTCCCGTCTACGACAGGGACCCTTTAAATTTTAAAGGCCCAAAACGAAGGGAGGGTAGCAGTCCTGGAGGATATCAAAACATCCTGGACTCTCGTTCACTTCCTATTTCCCGTAGGCTCTTTCCCATTGGCTCTTCTCTCTATTTATTTCTGAGGTCTCCGAGTTTCAGGGCGCATGGCGGAAGTGCGCGATTGCGCACTCTGCGGCCATTGCGCCGTATAGTAATCGAGCTTCTCTACCATCTACAACTACTCTCAATCAACTCTAAACACTACCTACTATCTTCATTGATCTCAATGAATCCTACTGAACGTAAACATTCCTACTGTCGTAGAGATATATAGGTATACTCTTCGACAAGAACTCGCTACCCGGAATGCATGGATGGATGGGATAAACGATGAAAATCAATAAAAATGTTAAACGGATACTTATCGAGATAGGATAAGAGTTATTGGGTACGGAGTATAGAGGCGAGTGGTAAAGTTCACTGTGGCTGAAGACATCAAGGACTTGTCTAAACAACAAGCCATGTCACGTGCAGGCGGATTTCTCACGTACGAGAATTCCGTGTTCCTAGGATAGATTCGAAGGTAGTCCATGGCGGAACGCTGTTAGATAATGTTCGACATATGTAATAATTAGGACAAGGAATACCCGGTTGGATATTAAGGAGGCAGCAGGGAGGACGCGTATCACGTGGCACGGCGCATGCGAGAGGGCGGTCCCGATTACGCGCGAGCATAACCAAACAAGTAATACGTAATCCAAGTGGCACCTTTATTGAAGAACGGCGTGTTCCAGATCAGAGGATCATTGGCGGAAGGTGTTTCCGGTGGGGCTGTGCCGTAAGCTCGAAACATCTTCCAATCGGATGATGCGATGTTGGACGTTGAATCGCTTCTCCACGAAATCGCGTAACTCTCAAGCACTTCCGGCGCCACACTTGCACTTTGAACCCACGAATAAGCTGCCAATACTTCGATATCAAACGACACTCCGTTTGTCAACTCTTTCGAACGAAAAGATCTTGACGATCGACAGGACCTCCTTCTCTTCTTCGGCTTCTTTGCTGGTCTCGATAAATTATTGCGATATCGAGATATCGAGATATTTGGATATTTTCTGGTGAGGCCCGCGCGCGCACCCTCCACTCGCTAGTCTCGTTACTTCTTTCGATTCGTTGGTCTGCTTGTCTCTCTCTCTCTCTCTCTCTGTCTCGGAATCTTTTTATCTCTTCTCCTGACTGGCCTCTCACTCCTTTCAAAGACTCTAGACCGGCCGTGCTACTGTATGACGGACGTCATTTAACCTGCGGTTCAAGTCACTGCCAGAGTCATCAGCGTGAACGCGGCTCGATCGTCTTCACGATCTCGATTCCCTCGACAGTTAACGAATCACTCGATACGATTCACAGTAATGATAGCTTCGAGATATGTCACTACCAGTCCAGAGTATTATTCCATCGCCGTGTTTTATTCTTGAAAAGTAATTCCATGCACCTTGTTTAGTTCGTATAACACACGCGCACGCTTGAAAAAAACCCTTGATAACCGATAAAAGTACACACGCGAGAAACCGTACTCCGAATATCTTCCACGGCAATGACAGCTCGCGTACGTCACTGGTTCGACCTTCCGTATCTACCTCTTCCACCCTCTCGTCCTTCGTCACGCGCTCCTTTGCTTTTGGCCAGAGTTTTCTTCTTTTTTATTTCCTTCGGTTTTTTTTCCAGAGGCGTGGTTGCGGTTACGCGAAACGACACGTTTAATGCGCGCTGCTCGGAGTTCGGTAGAGGAATGGCCGCTGTGCGATGGTCTCTGGCCCCCAGGCGTGGGAGGAAGCAAGGGTGGGATTCCCGGGGCGAGGGAGGGGGGAGAACTACGTCAAGACAGAGACAGACCGACACTGGCTTAGGTACGCCGCGAGAGAGACAGACGAGAACTGTGCGAGCGAAAGAGGCAGAGCGATGCCAGCGCCGCTCTTGACTGACGGAGACACTACTATCTGGCTGACTGGCTACCAAGAGTGGGGAGAATATGCTTGCACCAGCGAAGGCAGCGGACGTATCGGCCGCCAGGACCGTATCGTGTCGACTGAGCACCAGTGGTATGTTCAACTCCTTCCAGTTAGTCCCAACATAAAACGTGTCCGTCACAAAAGATTATTTGACAATTTCTTCATTCTAAACGCAATCGAATAAGTGACGGAGTAGAAAGAGTAACTGGATAGTTAAAATTCATAAAAAAATTTTAGGAAAAATTAAGTTATCGCATTAATGATAATAACTTTAAGCAAGAGTATCGATTGCGTTACGTACGACGCTAGACGACCGAATTAATTTATGTTGTATCTTTAATCAACCGAGTTTCACGCAATTACAGGGTACCGTAAACCGTTGATACGGTACTGCACGAGTGGTGGTCGACGTCGTGGTCGAGGGGTTCGAGGGATCCGCGAGGAGGTGGTGAGGTGAGGTGCGGGTGGGTGGTAGGGTAGTACGAGAAGGGCTACACGAGGGGAGGCAGGAGCAGATAAAAAAGACAGAAGAGCCTGTTACGCATGTGCGTATCAGGGTGAGAGCGAGACGCAATTATTCCGTGTTCAAGCAACATAAGTATGACAGAGCTAAAGCGGGGCTCAGACACGCGCACACAGAGCCTTCCAGAACTCAAAGGGATCTTCCTTCCACTAGTCGGCCACTCTTTGCTACTCTTTCCCGGTAGGCTAGCCTCTCTCTCTCTCTCTCTCTCTCTCTCTCGCTGTGACGCACACCCTCACACTCTCGAGTCTTGAGCATCGAAACGCGATGACTCAAAACACGCGCCTGTGGGGCCGGCATAATATTAGTAATGCCTACGTATGTTGCGTGCGATACTCACGGACCGATAACCCCAGGCGTTTCAATTTCGACTGAATTTACCAAGCACTTCGCCCTCTGCCACCCACCTATTTATACTCTCGATTCTGATCCTCTTAAAACTATCCATAGACCATGGACCGGTCCCACGTATTTTCCAATGCCTTACAGATTCCCTTACTGCTCCAGAACTTGCATCCCTCAGAAGTGATGACGTTCGGCTCATCGGGCCTACCAATCGCTACACAATTGGGCCATAGGAAGACGCAAGAAAACAGACCCTGTGAACCTGGACCAGGAGAGCTCGTCGAATCTTGAAGACTCCGAAATCCCAAGGTCTATTCCGTCTGGTATAACAAAACGTGCGACACAAGATATATGCTGATTTTTTCCATGCACGCGAAATCGCGAGCGTTGCATGTACCCCACTGTTTCGAAGGTACTGGTGAGCGATACGTACGAGTGCTCTGAAAGTGAACGTCACGTTTATTCCAGAGGACAAACTTCTCGAATGAGTCCTCGAAAGGAAAAAAAAAAAAAAAAAATAAGAAAACAAAAAAGAATAAAAGACTCGAGCGATTTATTCGCGATGCGTCCGTCTGAAAGGAATATTCGCGAGGGACGCGGGGCGAGGCGACGGGAAGCACTCGATTTAAACGGGACGTAACGTTCGTCTTCGCTGTCCTCTTCGACGGCGACGTCGTTGTCATCGTTGCAGTGCCAAGGACGGGAACGCGAAAGTCACATCGATTTTATGTCGCTCTCATGCAAATGCGCGAACCGCCGCTTCTCTCCTTTTGTCTCTGGTTCACCTTTTACTATACTCTTGCTCCTTCGCGTTTGGCTGGCTGATTGTCAGTTTACTCCTACGCATCAACGGGGAAGCATCCAATATTCTCGCGCTATTCGATTCCAATATAGTCGCCCTATAGAGATCCGACCCATAAATTCCACGCTACAAATCTTTCGACAACTTGGATGTTCCATTTGTTTCGCATTCAAAGGTCAAAGTGCCACTTACGAATGTACGTCAGGCTTGGCCGACCGTAGAAAGACACCGTGCGCGAGTCGTCGAATCAAATCTAAAGAGCACCGCAGTTATTTCCGGTTTCCGGAGCGTCGTGGAAAACACGGTGCCGCACAGGCGCATTTCAGTAGCGTACGCCTAATGATTCCATAAAGGGGCACCGTGGAGCATGAAGAAAAAAAAAATTTTTTTTATTCTCCCATACACATACGCATGCACCCTCTCCTCTTCTCTCCTCCCCTCCTCGACCCACTCACCTATCAGCCATTAACGCACGCACGGTATGCGTACACACGTAGGTGCAATCTAACGCAATTTACCAAGTCGTGTGAAAGCAACGACTCTGTAATTCGGTGGGTCGGTTGGTAGAAGCAGTGCGAAGGCCTTCGGGGCAACGAGGACAGCAGGGTCACCGAGACCCCACGGTACGAGTTACGAAGGTCGATCCACCTTATGGCCCCGAGTATCGACTTCTTTCTCTTTCCCTTCCCTCGTGCACCGAGAGATAGAAAAGGGCGCGAGACAGAAGAATGCAAGTAGAGTGCATCGTTGCGTTCAGGAGAAAGGCAGACTAGAGAAAGAGAGAGAGAGAGAAAGTTCAAAGGACAAAAGAAATCTACAGATTCGGAATCCCAAAGGGAAACGCTCGGAAGTTGCGGTCGGTTCCACTTATGTGTTTATATGTATGTAGCGACACGAAGGATGGTTTAATCAGTGTCCAAGGTTAGGCGACACAATTATTAGTGCGAGTTGCGACACTGCCTCGAGTCCGTGTTAATGTACTGTTGGTGTGTGTTTTGTGACGCACACCCGTTACGTAACAGTGTCAGTCGATACTTGCAAACAGAGTATACTTACACCTACCGGTCTTCTGCGTGTATCTACGAGTCTACGTACTATACTCTCTGCTCCATGACTGTAACGACTATAGGACTGTAGGACTGTAGGACTGTAGGGACTATAGGACTATAGGGCCACAGCACCGTGCGACTTGGAAGAAAAGACTCTAGGTACGAGGAGATCTTCTTGTTACGTTTACTTGGCGTCGCGTTCCGTTTCAGCGTAACGCCTTTCAGAGGCGTCGACGCGCACCTCTCGTGCTCTCGACTCTCAATGAAAATATCCAGACACTTGCCTTGGCCACAGACACCGATCGAGAGTACCTGACTGTACCTGACTGTACCTGACTGTACCTATCTCACGATTCCGCCGGCCGATCGTTACCGCGCGCTGACCATGCGCCATCCAATGTAAATAAGAATCGTCACGACAGGTTTCTCGATCGCGTCTCGCCGTTCGTAGAAGCTGCCCGACTCTACGGGTACGTAATGACTTTTCGAATTATCCGTGTTTATTTCGCACTTTGAGTTTCCTGTTTTGCTCGTAAACCGCAGGAGGATTTATAAATTACGGGAATCGAGTATCGGTTGGATAACAGAAGAATGTGATACGGCGGGTAATACTTCTAAGACGAGCGGGAGGTTGAACCTGTTGAAAAAATGAAAAATTTTCAAGAGGGCGTCGAGTCGACGATGGAGGTAAAAGTGCTCGGCCGGCATTCGAGCGTTTCCTGTTTTTGCTGAAAGTCGAGGGGGGCACCGATGCAAAAATGCTAATGCAGCGAAACGGGGACTCGCGAATACAGGCGCTCCCGTGCAAACGTGCAGCAGCGCATTGCGAAAACGCCGAGGCTTCCTTCTCGCGTGTGCAAGAGTTCGTATTGGCTTAACGGAATCGTCGTTGACGCACCCTGCGACGCTGCCTGACATTCTACCTCGACGACGTAAGGCTATGTGCACAGGCATTCCGCATGGCGTAAGGACGTCTCCGGTTCTGCGAGTAATTCGACGACTGGTACGAATATCGAAGTCACGCCGGCTCGAGGCGTCACTCGATACGTCATAGGGACGTAAATCATTTAGTATCTCTAGAAAATGTCATTTCATTGCCACTCCTGTAGCCGCACGCGGCGACGCTACTGACGTCACTGACGGCGTCGACTATCCTAGGAAAAGTCTCCGGTTGACAGTGCTAAATATTGCAATGATACCAAGGAGAGAGAGAGAGAGAGAGAGAGAGAGAGAGAGAGAGAGAGAATCCTTACAAAGTCCATACTAGACAGAGACTCTGTTAATTTCCTGAAATATGCAAAAGGATTTCATTGGGGACTCAAGATAAGAAGGAAGACATTAAACGTGGGCAAACGGAGCAGACAAACCAACTGACAGCTGAGCCAAAGTTCCAGAGAGGCCAGAAACGACTTCGGGACTTTTACTTTGGACAAAGGGGTGCAGGGCACAGACTCTTCCGGTTCCCGAAGGAATCCTGGGGAAACGAGGCGAGGAGAGACACAGTGTGCTCGTATCCCCCTCTTCCCCCTTTCGCCAAAGTAAGCGGAAGTAAGGAGTAAGCAAGGCTAAATTTAGACTCCGGCGTCTGCTCATCCTTCGGTGTCCGCTACTACGTGTAGTCCCCCCTGTACTCCTCTCTCTCTCTCACTCGCTCCCACTATCAGACTGCCCCTTGCCCCCACTCCAGCAACAGAATTCGCTGCTTGTCCATCGACGCCAAAGTATGTGTGTCCGTTCGAACGACGTCTTGACACGCGTATGCGTAAGCTCCTCTTCGAGGGCCAGACCAGCTGACTGCCAAAACAGCTGTGAGCGTCACGACGCCTGGCGTCTACTTTCCAGCCGGTTCCTGCCAAGATTTACTCTTACCAGACCGCAGAGAGACGTTCTCGCTCCTTATCGTCGCCTGCCCCGTAGGCACGTGACGTCGAGCGTCGTTCCAGGAGACGTCGGGCTCGCACAGTATCCTCAAGTAATACATACGTCGCGACGGCCCACTTTCGTGCGCCGATAATTTCACAATAGCTACGAGACTTCGCCACGGTGTCAACATGTCAGATATTACTCGGACGGAGGTTTCGGTCTGGCCTGAGGGAACGAGAAAGAGTCAGGGTCAAGGGTCAGGAGGCGAACGAGCAAACACGTTACTTTCCACGAGGAACCGTTGGGAGCCAATTGGAGCCAATGGGGAACCGTACGAGAAACGGCACTCACGAGAACCCTCGTGGAATTGTGCTGGAGCAGCGATAAGACGACCTACCAAAATTCTTATCGTTCCGAGCTCGGTTTGGTCACGGGTGGTCGTAAGATTTTTGATCGACAATACCGATACTGGGTACTGACTGTTGGACAACGGTAGATAATTATTGTTGTTATTGTTGTCGTTGTAAAATTAAATAGTACTACTACCAACACTAGTCGCAATTCCTTATCGGCCCCTTATCGCTCCGGGACCTCGCCTCTCCGATATCGCTTAAGCCGCGCAGCTAAATGAAACTCGACTCTCTTGCTTAACGCGCTGCACGAGCTCAAAACAATAAACCGAACTGAGTACCGACGCATTACGCAATCCCTGAGTGTCCTATTGTTAATCGTTACCAACACGATCCAGTCTCCGTACGAGACTCCCCACTCGATTCCTCATTTCTTGGAGAATCTGAACGTCTTCCGGGAAGGAGAATACCGATCATCAAATTTTACAGATACTCTTGAGATATTTGAAATTATTTTACATACAGACAACGAGCGTCCATTTCCTCTAGAGATATAGCCTCCGTATTGTTATCGTGCGCTCGCGAAAATCCCATAAAACTGTTATCAGCTCGCCCCTGCCATAAAGCATAATGCAATCCTAGCCAGGCACATACGGTCGTTCGGATTAAAATTCGTAGATAACAGCGCTTGGTGCATATATGCCAAATAGAAACAGCGGCTATGACGCAGCTAGTGCATTCGCTGCAGTTTGCTGCACCAGGAACTGCATAGAACCGAGCAACACGCGAGGAAAGAGAAGCACGGATCTGATTCTGGTGGACTCGTTATTCTTTCCTATCTCTTTTTTTGGGCGTGCTGCTGCTACTATCTCTCTCTGTGCACGTTACCTTTTATCGGGTTCGATGGTTTTTCTCAATAGCCGCTCGACGTTTGCCCCACCGTTATGTACTTCGTATACAATCGGAAACCATATGGATTAAGATTCTAGAGTTTCGACTGATACATCGAGATAAATCAGGTGCTCTCTTTGTATTTCTTTATTGTGATTTTTGGTGAGATGTTAGGTAGGACGAATCTAGCGTCTCGGATCTGGCAATCCTAAATCCTTCAGAGAATTCGTGTCACTTTCCGTCGACTTTGCCGGTTTTATCCTTGAATTTACGTAAGACTTCGCTTAGATTCTTCACTCGTTTTGTTAGGCTTCCACATACGTTATACAATATATATGCTTATGAGGTAAGCTTTGTGAATCGTTATATACGTTATTATACACATACATGTACATTGTACATACATGCTTTGGTCAATTTTGAGAAATTTTTTCAAAAAATTGCCATAAAGTCTTTCAATATCCAACGAAAAATTTTTACTGATTTTTACAAATTTCATACGTCTTATGTGATTTCAAGAAGTTTCACGATAGCGCCTTGTAATCGATACTCTCGAACGGAGAGGGAGGCGGGGGGGGGGGGCTGTGAAATTTTTATTGAGAGGATTTTGACAATTCATCGAATCTAACGTGATAAGTGTTCCTGACTCAAGGGTGACCATCGAGCGAGGACAGCAGAGGAGAAAGATTCTGAAAGAAGTTCCGAGATTGGACGGCAGTAGGGAGAAGGGAGGTTTATAGCAATTCTAGACTAGGGGATGGAGTTGGGGTGTCGAGGTGGGGGGGGGGAGAGGAGGGGGGGCAGCACACGAGCCAAGGCTAAGGGGGCAATGCACTCGGAGCCTCGGCTGAATCCTCCCCTAGACACACGGAAATGACGTTGTTGATGGATCCGGGCTGCGGGGGTGATTGATGAGCCCCCACTAGTACCAACCCCCATTCTACTCGCCCCCCCTCCCTCGCAAACCATCGACACCCCATCCGATGGCTGATCCCCTGCTGACCTCGATCTTCCAAATTTCCCCAAGCAAACTCGTTTCGAAAATCCATGATCCGGAGGCTCCGTCGCTCATCCGGAAGACCCAGGTGCAAAGTTCCTGAGGTTGCCAGAGGATCAGTTCCGGCCGTGACAAAGTATCGGACGAAACCGGAAATCGATAGAAACAGAATACATGGGAAATGGTATGCGCAGTACCGATCGAAGAAATCCATAATATCTCGATAAATCTTAATCCGCGGCAGAAGGGCCGATAACGGCAAGGAGGCTGCTGCTCGAACGATTAAATAGAAATCCCCGAGTGATTGCGTCACGGAACGACCCCACGAGATACCCGTATCGTCGAGATAATTAAACACTAATTTAAGTTCACTAATTATTCTGGGTATACAGAATGCAAAGTGGTGGCTCCTGACGATACACAAGATACGGCGCCAAGATACAATCCGGGACACAGGAGACTGTATATACACGGGTTGGGTCTAAGAATCTCAAGAAGATCCTAATGTCTGACAATGATATAAAAGCTGCTTCTCGCAGGGGATAATTAATTTAATGGTTCACTCGCGAATCAAACTAACCGCGCGATGCCATTGGATTGCGTCGCGAGGAGATTTTCATTACGCGCGATTTGTTTTAACGTTCTCTTCCTCTTCCTCCTCCTGTGAGCCTCGACCTCCGACCCCGCGCACGCGCCCCCGTTAATGCATTTCCGCGACTGATTGCTAGACGGTTAGTTAATGCTTCTCCCTTTCTGATTGGATCGTATGGAGAAGGGGGGATATTTCTATGCAAGGGCGATAAGGGGAGAGGGCTGATAAGGAAAATAGAAACAGCAGACTGCAGTGGGACAATGTCTATGGAATAGGCGTGAGTGAGAAATTGGGTGGAATAAAGGAAAACGTAATTAAAGGTTGTCGAGGTAATTTTAGCTGGAGACTTTGGAAAAAACAACTGTACACTTTTGCCAAGGGTGAACGATAGTTGGGGGAAAGAGAGAAGAAAGGAAAAGTGGAAGAAAAAGGAGGAATCCGCAGGGCTGGCCGTGTCTTATTGTCTGAGGTGAAAAAGATAGGATGGAGTATCTGAGAAATGGCTTAAAGGTGATAATGGGAACGTGGATGCGATAAGACAAAAAAGTTTTCCCTTGGATAAAATAGGGGTGGGGGGTGTACGATTTTCATCTGACAAAGACTTAATTGGACTGTAATTGGCTAAAAAAGACTGATTGGCCGAGTCTCCTTTACGGTCGGACGCTTTTCGAGTTTGAAGGTTTAAATGTAATCGGGTGGACGTCGCGACGCCTGCAGCGACTCTACCGATGCGCTTGAATCCGTTAGGTTCAGGAAGCCAAGAGATATATGGAGAAATAGAAGAAAAATGGAGTGATACCAAGACATAAAAAAATGTAAAAATAATAAAAGAAAAAGAATCCTGTCGTAACGATCTTCCTTCCTTTTAAGTATCTCGAGTGAAAACACAGCAAATAAAAATTGCGAGAGCGAACGTCATTCTTTTCAGATTCGAATGAAATTTCACTTTGCCGCCATAAAATTTTACATCGTCCAGCAAGAAGGTTAAAAGTTCCAGCCGCAACGAGAGAGAGAGAGAAACAGACAATTTTTGGAAATCTGGACTCCCCTAGACGGAAAGCAGGAATCAGGAACTGTATAGAACCTACATTGCCGTGGAGACCTCAGGAGTTTCTTTTAGCTTTTCTTATCTTCGTGTCTTTCCCTTGTCCCTGTCCCACCCTATTCAGAGAGAACTTGGAATTTGATATGGAAAAAAAAAGTTTCCGAGGATGAGTTATCCAGGATGAGGTGGAGCCATCCCCAGCCTCTCCCCTTCCCTCTGCCCCGGGGGAAGGGGCAAGGAAAAACTCGAGTGATAAAAGTTACAAGGATTCGTGGCTGAAGGCGTTGTAGCGATTGAACACACACGCGGCGCCATTGCGAAATTACAACTTGGCTGCAACTCGTTAGGCAGCATCCTCACGTACCCGCTGTTGTACTTTACTAGTGGAAATTCTCTCCGGGTAAGTCTGGGCTCCGTCTAGGTCCCCGGTGGGCCAGTGCAGACCCAAGTTAGTACCAGACCTTTGATTCTCAAAGTGAAATTTCTACCAGGACTAACCTGGCGCCATCTGGTGTTTCTGACGATTCTACCAATGCTGCTGCTACCCTTTGTGCCGAGGATGATTATCGTTGCGATGCTCGAAGGAACCAATTTCACCAGTGCACTCCGGAGAGATGATTATCAACGGAGCCTTTAAATAGCAATTACAAGCGAAGCGGTTTGCGAATCGATGCGAATCTTCCTTCTCGTTTTCGCAACGGCAACGACCAGTCGTTTCAGCGACGAGTGTGTCGCAGACGGAAATGAAATTTGCGTTAGATGGAAACGGAAGTCGGGACGGAGTGGAAGGATTCGACGTGGGAAGGAAGAGTCGTCAGGATTCCTTCCAAGGAAATCGTATCCTCGTTACCATGCATCTCTATGGTCCAGACACATTCGCACAGCCACACGCACACTGTAGCGCAGCGTGCGTCAAACGAGAAAATGAATTTCAGGGTCGAAGAGGCTCAAAATGAAGGATCGTTCAAAGGATCGTTTTCCAGATTCTCTGTCTTATTTATTAGATTTGACATTCTACGACGACGTCCGTTGCTGCAGTCGCGATTGCAGCCCAGACCTAATGACGTCGGAGCTCAGGAGAAAACTGGCTACGCGGACGGAGTCAATTTAGAAAAATATTGATAAAAGAAGCAAAGAGTCGGCAAGCGAATGGAAATGAGTCAGGGTTGATTTCCAATTGAAAACGAGCGATTTAGCGGAAGTACGGAAGCGTCGCGACGCCGACGTCGATTTTCATAATGATACGAATCAATCGGGGACCTTCGTTGGAACAGTGTCAAAGGGGGTAGCGCAAAGGGTTGAGGGGGGTTGGACAAGGGTTCCATCCGTGAAGGGGAGGCCCGCGGTTGAGGGGGAGGATCCGTGAAGGGGAGGCCCGCGGAAGGGGTTGTTATCGGGGCGAGGGGAGCGAAGAAGTTAATTGCGAATGCAGTAAGGCGACGTCGTCGCTTATTAATTTCCCTAATGAATCGGCTGGCATTGGACCTGCGGGATTCGAGCCGTAATCAACTAACCAGGTAATCGCGCGATTAAGTGCCTATTAATTGACTCACCTTTAGACACTCGCCTTTAGGGAGTACCTCGGTTCGTCCTGGTCGCGATTTCTCATCTCCGACGAGCGACCGGATGCGAGGAACGAGCGAACCAGTGAACTCCCCTGCGTTTTACGACTTGCCGCTCACTTGCGTGCGCCGCGTTTCGCTTCGTGCGCAATGAGCGACCGTGAGGCTTCGAAACTCCTATAGGAACGGACAGACCTACTATACGACTCGGCTGGGATCGTCGCGACCTGTTAGAGTCCTGGATGTTCGTTTTCATCTTCATTGCCTTTTCTCTATGACTTTTTTTTCTACGAAAGACAAGGCGGTACGCGCAACGCTGCGGTCTCGGCGACAGAACTGCAGCCAGCGGTGCAGAATCCACGCTCAAAGAAATCTTGCGGTTAGCCCATAAGTCTCTGGACCAATAACACAGACTCCTCTGTCGACATCTTTACAGCGACCTGTAGCGACACATAGAAACTCTCCTCGGCCGACAATACAGCGACTTTCGTCGGATTCTCATAAATTGACTTAACCTTTGACACGATCGTTTAACATAACCTATTAGCTGTGCTATTATTATCCGTACCGTATTCCCATGGATCCTGTTATTTTCATAGGATCCATCCCATCGAACGCACTAACGATAACTTCTAATGGAACTAATTGTTAATAGTAAATAGCGAACCGACCGACAGTTTTTATCTCCAGTACGTGATTGTAGCGTTACAACATTATATAATAGCATTACTCAAATTACACATCCACGGTTCGCTGCGTTTCTCTATGCTCTGTGCATCTCTCTCTCTCTCTCTCTGCCGCCCCCCTCTCTCTCTCTCTCTCTCTCACTCTCTTTCTCCATACTTTGTCATTTCCCTCCTTTTTCGCTTCTTCCTACTTTCCTATCCCAGGATTCTAAACTACTGACAGTTATTCCTTAATGTTTCAAGCGCTTTACACGAGGTGAGAATCGCACCTATATTCATACCGTATTAATATCGCAATACAAATTGGCATTGAAGATGATTGTAATTACCGGCTTAGCCGTTACTTTCCGAGTACTCGATGATTAGACTCTTCGTGACTAACAGCCATCTTCACGGTTCACTCGTATTCTCTTCATTCTCGTTATTCTTCTCTCTCTCTCTCTCTCTCTCTCTCTCTCTCTCTCTCTCTCTCTCTCTCTCTCTCTCTCTCTCGCTCTCCTTCGTTCCCCATCATCAAATCCTACCTATATTCATAACGCAGTTTCATTATGAACTCTTTGTTAATTGACTCCAACTGCCGCGACACCCTTAACGATATATCTACCGTTTTACATTCATTGGTCCTGACCCTAACGTAACCTACGTCCACGTCCACAACCACTCTCAGGATCCAATGGTACCAACAGTATGGTACCAAACCGCCATAGGCCACTCGACACGACGTCTAGCACCGTTTTCATAAATAATAGAAGCGTCTTCGTCCTCCTCGTGCGATTACCCTTGCGTCGGTAAGGGGAATGAAAATGCAGTAGAGGTTGGGAGGAGGAGGAGGGGAGACAGATAAGGTTGTTATCTATTTGCCGAGAATTATTTATCGGATATTCTCTTCCATGGAGAAAAGAAGTGGCGATGTAAAGGCTACGAGAGAGAGAGAGACCGAGGTCAGAGGTCGTGGGGGCTACAGAGCCTGAGGACCTGAGGACCTCAGTGCCGGCAGGGGGTGGTAAAGGGTCGTGAACGGGCTAATTAAAACTTACGAAATGCACTTTGATTAAGTAAAGCTCGAAAACAAAAAAGGACCAAGAGTCTAAGTGTATAAATGCATTATGGGTTGCGACTTTACGACGGGACCTCTTGGCTTCACCCCCCACAACCCCCCAACCCTCCACTATCCACCCCCTTTGCACCCTTCGACTTTTACGCTGTTACCACCCTATTACCTGCGTTACCTCTGTCTCACTTTATTACTATTTTTTTTTTTTCTTCAACGTTTATCCTCTCTTCTTTCTAGCTTCGTAAGAGACTCGCCAGACTCGCGTAACTTTACGCAAATTACGTTCCGTCAATTTATAAACTGTTTATCAGCGACCATTATTGGACGCGAGACCGACCGACCGTAACCGTCTGAGCTTTTCCTTCTTGCAAGCACCGAGTATCACTTTCCAATTTCCAATTCCAATTTCAATTTCGATCGTGCCGCCCCTGCCCCACCGTCCCCCCTCGCCGCCACAGCCGACACTATTCCCATCTTCCGGTGTCTCGATTATTCCCCTCCTGCCCCTCCTTCACCACCGCTCGCCAGTCGCCTCTGAATTCTTAACACCGACCTTCCTCTTCTTCGTATTCCGCTGGAGAAGGATCCTTTAAGGCCGAGCGTTAAGACAAGAGAGAGAGTATTCATTTATTCCTACACGATAAATACATTTATGAGAATATGGAACACGGCTCTTAAAGTGTCCAGATATAAAAATGGCCGTCATTAAGATCGACACGATGTTTTAGCTTTCTCTAGAATAATTGCCGTATCGGCGGATTGTCGATTCATCCACTCTTGCGTAATTACAATGGAACGACCCGTCGAGACAGCGTCGAATGGCGTCCCCGGGCGTCCCTCGTACCGACGCAACGAGTCACTATGCAAATGGTTCCTGGTGACGGGGACCCGCCGTCAGAGAAATTCTTGACTGACGGGAGGGCCCAGGTAAGTGTCACAGTTCACGGGTGCCCCGCTCTCGCGATAATAAAAGCTTCGCCATCGATCGGAATTAGTGCGGAATGTTTGAAATATTTTTTTAAAATTAATAAAGAAATTAGATTTTAAATTACAGAAAATTAAACAATTCGAATCTCCATCCGTATCTCACAATGCTTCGAGCTTTGCTTATTGTACATGCATACATTCGGTATACGGTCAGTGTGATTGAAACGAAGTAAAAGAGAAAAAAATATTGAAATGGCGAAATGAAGAAAACGGGGGAAAAAAAGGACCAACTAAAAAACGCTACGCGTTATTCCCAATAACGATTCTCAACGCAGCGTCCGGCTTTCGTGTCGCGCAAACACGAATTTCCTTTGACAGTTTCGCCCGCAGAAAATGAGACGAGAGCTTTCGAAATTTTTTGCAAAACAACTCACACAACTTCGAGCAATCTCACGCACACGCATGCTCTCGTATTAAAGCACACACAGTACCAAGCGCCACATACAAACAGCATCCAGGTATTCGACTGCCCTTTCGATCCGAAAGCTCGTTACAGATGTGTCCTGCTGCCACATCGTGGATGCTGCCTGTACCACCCACCCTGTATCTATATTGCCAAAGCCTGATCAAATCCAGCTGTCGAGCCTACCGGCGGGAGAGGCGCGTCGCGCTTTTCCGCGGCTTCGTTAAAAAAGAAAAATCTTCGACATTGCTACACCAGAACGAACAAAAATGGTCACCCGGCGACCTTTATCAGACGCATGTCCAGGTCGTTCGACAGCGGAGATAAAATGATGAATAAAATTCCAAACAAATTTATAGGTCCGACCCTCCTCCGACTCCCAATCGACATCTGTACTCGATACGCAGAACGCGCGAGCAGTGGCAAGAAGACACATGTGATTCCGCAATGTTATTGGCCGTGTCGCTTCCATGTCGGCGCTGCCTTGAAGTTCTGTATACTCGTAGCTCGACGTTCTACAAACAAGAGCCTTTTGAGTCTTTGGGAAAAGATAGCTCGGCGCACGACAGGACGAACCGTACGGTGTACTGCTGGTACAGCGAGTCGATCCAACCGGGGAGGTCGTGATCCGAGCATTGTTCGTTCCGCGATATGATCTTACGATTCTCGGGCACGGCCCGTGGGCCCTGTCACAAGCTATGTGTACATATAGGTATGTTCTCATGTGTATTCACATGTGCGCATAGCGAGTCAACTACGTGCCCCCATTATGCTGGGAGTCCATACGCATTTGTATAAGGCGACTGCCACCGAAGTGGGCAGGACTTGGTACAGAGAGAAAGGAGCAAAGGATATTCCTACGTAACGCAATGATCCTCTGGAACTCGTACCGAATCTTGATCGTGCTGATGGGACTGTCTTTTTTTTTGGAGGGGGGCAGGAGGAAGGGGAGAGTTTAAAAAGAATTCTCGGTTGAGAAATTGGATAAATTGTGGCTGCTGTGCTAGCTTGACGCTGACGTAACGGGTGAAATTGAGGTGATGTATGCAGCTTTATATTTTTATGAAAAAAAAAAAAAAAATTCGGTTCTCTCACGTCATAAATAGACCAGGTCGTTACGGTGGAGGATCGGGGACACCTTCTTCGGCAAGGTGGGATCCTCGAGTCGTGACTGGGAGACCCTCGTATCGATCCGAGTATAGCTGAAAGTCCTGAGGGTCGGCAGCACGCACGTTACTCAGCCACGCACGCACCTTGACGTTCTGAACTCGACACGGTTTTATCTTGGTAGTGTGTATTTTTAGAATTTTTTTCAAAAATTCTCTTCCGAAAAATCAGCCGCTGGATGTCAATGGAAAAGATAAGTGAACGATAGGACGATTGGGTCGAGTTTATAATCCAGTATAAAATTCATTGACCGTGGATAGTCTTCTAGGATCGTAACGAGCTGGCGTCGCGACGCGTCGCACGTAAATCATAGCGAGATGAAAGCATGAAAGAGCCAACGTATAAAAAGCCATCTAATCCAGCCGCTTTACTCATTGATAATAAAATCCTCCAGATAAATGCTGCTTAACGACTGGACGTCGTTCGTAAGGCGTATTAATGCTCCGTGCGGCAACGTTCTTTTCTATCTTCCTGTCTTCTCCGTCCTTATTTCCTTCTCTCTCTCTCCAACACCCCAGAGCCGTATAATACTCTCGCCCGACGCCGGTTACGCGTATCGGGAAAGGAGAGAGAGAGAGAGAAGACATGTTCCCTATCCGGAACGATAAAAAAAAAGAGAAAGACAAGAAGTGAAAAGGTGAGGAGGAAAAAAAGGCGGAAGTCGAAGTCCAAAGGCGTGGCTTTTGGGTCCAGCTTCATCCAGCCTCGTCCTTTACGAGGGATTAAGTCCTCCATTGACATTTCACGCTCGCAGCCACCCTCGCTCACGAGTGTCCCGCCGACCCTCCCGCTATGGCGAATATCCTGGTCAATAACTGGTCCCTCGGTCAGGATCCCTCGTAAACCTTATAATTGCCATTCATTCGCAATTGCCGCTCCCATACCTGTAGTGTCTCCTGATTCGCTTCGCCATGGGAAACCGGCAACGAGTGATGCCAGGAGGTGTGCGACTACGATCAGGAGTAACGTGGCGAGAGGATGAGGTCGCGGAGGGGTAGATGTATTTGAATGGGACGAGAATGTGAATTCCAGCATCCAGCCGATGCAGCCAGTGCAGTCGGTGCAGCCAGTGCATCGGCTCGCTGGATGCCGAGAGGAAAACAGCAGGAGTTAGACGGGTTTGACTAGCCACCAAGTACACACTGGGTACAGCTGATACAGTGAGCACCCTGCTGGGTGCAGTTGGTACCACTGGGCGATGCTGCGGTAATTAATTTTCGATGTATCAACCCGAGGCGATGAGCCTCCTAGTTATTGGGGCGTATTGATACACCCTAAAGCTGATAATTAATCGTGATTCTGCGTCGAGGATCGATGCGAAAGATTTAGTTACGGCCAATGATCTGGTCCACCTCTGGATTACTCATTGACCATGGACCAAGTCATTTTCTCTCTTTCGCTGTATATGTATTATTTTTGGTACACCGCCACCAGGGATATCCTCAGGGACTGTTGTTGTGTATGGGGAACCTGCTCTTATGAGCCTGGATGTAATTTAGGATCAAGTATCCCTTTCCGCTTCCTCCTTCAGGACGGAACGTCAGCACGTGACCTTTCACCTTTCGGGTCTTCTGCTCTTTCGCGCCTTATCGTTGTACCGTGATGTCGCACGAGTCACTCTTACATCTGACGTGACGGCTTTTTTGACTCTTTCAGCCAGAAAGACTCGTCGTCGCGACGCTCCGTATTAATTCGGACGTAGACGTCGTAATGACGTCGACCCTTTTGTGTTTTTATTTCTTTCCTATTCCCTAGTCACGATCTCTTCTTCTTGTCTATGAATGTCACTTTGCTCTTTGATCCTTTATTCTTTTTTTTTTCCTTTTTCATTTGCCACTTCGTTACTTTCTGTATTTGTACGTCACCGAATTTTCAGCCCGCGAAGTTTTTAGATTTCTTTGCAGTACGGACGCTCGATGTTGAACATTTCTTTTATATAGATTCACACTGCTTGTTTTTTTTTGTTTCACGCGTGTTGTTCCCATGTACCGAGGAAGGGAGATAGAGAAGGTATGTGATGAAGGGGAGGGATGGCCGACCGCGAGACGCCGGGCGTCTATCTATGGGCGTCGTTAAGTCTCATGTATAATGCAATGTCCAGGAGCGTAAAGAGAAAAAGGAAGAAAAGGGAAGGAAGCAGGGAAAGGGATAAGAAGGAGGGAGATAATGCCTCTGCGAAAGTAACGCGAAAAGCACAGCGGTTGATGGAGTACTTGAGATGAAATCTTGCATCAGTAGAGAGATAGATAGAGAGAGAGAGGGGGGGGTGGAGGGAAGAGCCCCACTTATCGCCAATTTCGACTGTACCCGTAGATTCGCGTCGTTCGCTATATACTACACGATATCCGCCAACCCAAAGTACCATTCTGAAGCAGCATCCTGGTCCAGATGAACGGGTCAGAGAATTTGCCTATTATCCTTTCCATGCATTCTACAGCGTCAGTGCACCCGGGTAAGAATCCTCGTGATATTTCACGGCAAAACTGGTGGAAAAAAAAAATCCAAACGCGTGCGAAGACCGTCGAAAATTATCACGGTGCACAGTGAGAGTGAAAAAGATACGTGCGGCGTGGAGAGGGGGGGCGAAAGGGAAGAGGAAAATTGAAGAAAGAACCAAGGAGGAAAAGTCGCGGTCGACGTCGCTCGAAAAATTGTCATCCCGCGCAAGTTCATGGGGTTCACGCGAAGATTTAAAAAGGCCGAACGGTAGGCGCAGCCTGAGTTAGTAGGCTTTTTGCGGAATAAAGCGTCCCGACGCCCGAACATAATTTTCATTTTTAACAGCGCCCAAACCTTCAACCAGAAGCGGGACCTCGGCATTGTTAAGGTCCGACATTTTTTTCTCCCTCACATTTCGGCTTCTGGTTTCACTGGAGGGGAGGGGAAAAAAAAGAGGATCGATCCAGGGTAGGAAGCTGGCATGGCGACTGGAAATGAGAAGCGAAAAGGTGAATGGAGGGGTAGAGTGCTGCTCTACTGGTATGGCAGAACGTAACCCGCACGAAGCGTCCCGCGAAGATGAGGGTGAGGATGGAAGTAGAAGGAGCCAAGGAAAACATAGACACGGTCCGCGATCCCCGAAGGTAGAAGCGCTTCGAAAATACTAATTCAATCTTGAAGATACCTTGCTCCCCCTTTTCTGTTTTTCTTTCAGCCCTCTTCCCACCTTCTGCGTCCTGGCCACCCTTTTAATCCTCTCCCTCTCTCTCTCCTCCCGTGTCACGTGTTTCTCCACCTTCTCTCTCCGCCTCTTCTTCCTCTTCTTCTTCTCCTCCTCCTCCTCCTCCTCCTCCCACTGCTACTTCTACTTCCACTCTGAGGTCTCTCTAGGTCCCTCCGGCCCAAGCCTCATTTTTATTGCTCCTTGCCGCGTTACGCTGTTATGGCGTTACGGGCCAGCCATCCCCTGTGCACAGCCCCTTCTACCATCGCTATTCCAACCTTCTCGCCACCTTTTCCCAAGGTTCCCACCTAAACCTCCCTCTTAGATGCCAACCCTCTCTACACCCTTTCCGTCCCAAGCTGCAAAAGCATTTTCTCCGCTGGGAAAACTGCTGGTCTCGTGGAGAGATAGCCATTGCCCTGGGGCCATTCGCGTCTAGATTTACTTTGAATCAGAGATCGTGTACTGAAAATAAAGGAAATAAAAGGTGCAGCGACGAAAACAAAAAAAGGAAGAAAATCAGCAGGAAAGACAAGTTGAGTCAACAATGAAATCTTGATTTCCGGAAACGAATTTTATCGCCACTGAAACTGAGTGATGGACGCAGGATCCGTCAGAGTATCCGAGAGTCTAGATCTCGTCTTCTCAATCTAAGCTCATCCGTGCGATGGACATCTAAAGAGAATAAAAGGAGCAGAGGAATGAAACGAAGGAAGAGGATCCCAACAATCTCGGCTAGCCGTAGCTAAAGCGTCCCCCTCCCCCCCCCCCGCCACTACTTTTACTCTCTTACCCTTTTAACCCTTTTACCTTCTACTCCTTTGCTCTCCTTTGCTCTTTGTCCCTCCCCCCCACCCTCTCTCTCTCTCACTCTCTCTCTCTCTCCCCCTCTGGATATTTGCGGAGCTTTGTCTTGTCAACAGCCTGCAGCTTAAATATACGTCGCTAATGGCGCGGGGTCGCAGGACACAAAGAGCCCGCGGATGCCTTGAAATGTTTATTTATAATTTGACCGTGGTCGAAAAACAAGAGAAAACATATCCTACGCGTCCAAGAGGGAAGCCCGCAGACAGCAAACATGCCAACTAGCTCTAATCGCTCTTCACTCTTGCGTAACGATTGAATCAGCTGAAATTCGAGTGAAATTCCTGTGAGACCCGGTGAAAGGAAAAAAAAAAAGTTAATCGAACTCCAGAAACGAGTGCAGCAAGGTTTAGCCCGGGGCGACGAAATCGAAGGAGATAAAAATGTCTTAATTAAAATTGTAAAAGCAAAAAACGACGTAGAATCGAATGCAGCGCTCAGTGAATTAGCAGCAATTAATCACACAATAGGCATTCAGGGAGGTTAACGCCTTAAACTGGAGCCAGGTGTAATTAAGTCGTAATTACACTTTTTGCCCGCTGATACCTCGGCGTCCGACAAGGACGTCCTCTTCGGAGGAGCCTGGTCCATGGGAAGCTGCGAGAGCACACGGAAGCTTTCACGACGACGTACGATCACTGCTGGCTCAAGGCAAACGGAGAAAAACGAGAGGAGCGACCAGGTTACCAAGCCATCTCGCGGAAGAGGCTGTGTGAAGTCAGAAAGAGCATGGACCCCGGAAATAGATGGTCGGACGGGGTTGACAAGCGTCAGGGAAGCTTTCAGGACCGCTTTCAATCCCTTCGCTGACTCTGCCCTGGTGCACCCCAGCAGTCTAGCAGCATCGAGCCTTAGCCAACCCTTGCGGAGCACATCATCCCCATTCATCTTCTTTCATCCTTATCACGAGCGAGTCCTGTCTCACGAAGACCACGTCGACCTGCAGCTTCCCAATGGCAAAGGACCACTTTTGGATTTGCAAATAATGAGCATAAAACGCAAAACGACTGGACCGCAATTTTCAGCCTCCTATCTCACAGGCAGCTCTTCTTTCGTTCTCGATCGGAAGATCTGGTCCAGGTTGGACGTCCCTGGTCGCACACGGAGCACGCACCCACCTCGAGACGTCTGGGATGCTCGGGACATAGGTTTTCGGTAGAGATATCGGAATTTCAAATTGAATGCTCACAGTGATGCTGGCACAGTGCGGTTTCACACGTTGCGGAATACTCGGGGAGTTCGCTGTATGAATTAAAGATCCAACCATCCCATGCGTCCATCCATCTTTCCACATACGGCGGACCCAACGAGACTACCGAACACTTCACTCTAGACTCCTATCGTGCTTCGACCATCTTCTACAGGCTGGCACCGTATAGCATAAGACTCTGCTCTCTCTTACTCCAATATTTCTCACTTTTATCAGGCATTTATATTTTTCATTAAAATCCAGAGTTGCATCGCGTAAATTGTTCTTTCGTAAATGCCCAAGACTCGTTATCGCTGTCCAACTTTCCTGCTAACAAGCACCGAAACAAAATATTGTTACGGTAAGAAAACTTTAAGAAAAGTGTCTATTGCCTTCTTTCTTTTTTCTCCTCTAATAAAAGGACAGCCGGTACCACCGGCGCTATCAGTCAGGTAACTGATATAGATAGTAACGAGAATCGCAGGTCACTGCAATGCGGCTGGTGCCAGTCGGTCAATAGGCAGGCAGCCAGGCGGGCAGACGACTCGGTCCAAAATCTAAATAACCTGCACGAGGTGATGGCCCTCCCTCCCTCCCCCCTTAACACCCACTCTGTATAACAACCCTCTGACCCACTTTCGTCCCTTCAGGAATAAATTACAGCGCTGACAATCTCTCAGGATCCCTCGGTCCCTCCTCGTATTCACCGACTGTAATTATTCCATTGCTTAAGGACATTGAAAAGTATCACCCGGTATAACGACCTACACCCCTCGACGTTCTACCACGCCGCCGAATGTCCAACCGACTGATTGCATCCTCAGGGATTACAAAGGCATCACTTATGGATTGTCCCAAGAGTCTTCCGATCACGATACACGCGTCCACATCCTCAAAATCGGATGCTGCGCGTATCTCCAGAAACGTGTATCACCATTATACTCAGACGTTTGACAAATTTGAAATCCCACCAAGTAATAAATTTGAATGGACTCTGGCGACGCGGTATAGAAAGTAGACATCCCTATTCTGCTTTCTACGCGTGTCACCCTCCGCCCCCCCCCCCCGCCACCCACCACCCTTGTTACCTTTTTACTTTTTCTCCGCTACCCCTCGTTTTCTCTCCCCTCCACTGTCCTGTCCTTTCGTTCGGGATTCACGTTCATCGATTATATATATATATACATATATATATATAAAGGACCATCCACAGTGAGCGGCAGAAATTCCTTGAGAACTCGGGAGAAGATATCGTTCTTGGAAACGGACGACCAGGCACGAGGATTAATTCGGGATAAATCATCCGAGTCCTGGTGATAGATGTGCTGAGGGATTCGAATCGACAGATACCCCCCCTCCCTCCTCTTCGCCCCCCCTTCGCTTCCTGCCGAGGAAAAAGAAAAAAAAACGCTAATGACAGAGAAACCCGACTCGTAGCTACATCGTGATCCGCCATATCTACCGTGTGACCACGATGGACCATCCATTGGTTTCCGGAGTCACGTGACCGATCTCAACATCCGTATAGATCTACGATCACTTTTATATAGTTCCGAGAAAGGAATGCAGAATTAAAAAGTATGTGGTCCATGGGAAGAGCAACAGCTGTTCGCAGGACGCAGAGATGCATTTGCATCTGCAACCGTAGAAGAGAAACGATAGAATAAAGAATTCCATTGGTTCGAGGGGTCGCAGTAGTGATCTCGCAAGGAGTGTCCACTATGCATGCAAATTTTCCTGGCTATATCCAAACTCAGTTCCGTAACTTCCGTTTCAACGAGACTTTAATTAAAGTCAGATTTCATAATGGGTACTTCCTCTGGCTGGAAATATTTTAAGCCGGCACTCCTATCCTTCCTGCGTACGCAAGGACAGGTCCGGCCATTGGTCAGACTCCGAGCATCATTTTATTATATCCAGCATGTACCTGAATATATGTATGCATTAATCCAGCATCCAAGCATGTACCATGCAGAGTGCCACAGGCTATTTTACCATAGGAAAAAGTTTATTCGCAAAGTCCAGAAAACCCATAGAATCAAGATCACCGAAGTCTGGAGTCTCGTTACAGGTTCGAGCCAATAAACTGGCAAGAGAACGATACGATCCCGTGGAACCCCGTAAAGCTTTCTCATATCGAGGATCGATAGCAGCCATATTCTCGACTTCTCTCACATAATCTAAGGCAATATCGAATCTGACTGGCGCCACCTCGTAACGGACACCTGCAACGTCACTCAAACGACCCCCGACTTTCATGTTCCACGAGAAATGCCTGACTATATCCCGCAGGATGGAACAGTGACAGGACCGACTGACTCGTAGGGTGGCGGCGAGGGGGGAGGAACGGGCGAAGGGTCTTGTTATCGAAGTCGAAAAAATCGATAAAAAAAAGAAGGAGCGGTCAATCGAGCCTACTGTACGGGATAGCCTTACGCAGTGAATACGGCGGTTCCCTACGTAGAATTAGAAAAAGGATAGAAGCTTCAAATACAACTCGGACTCGATCGATAAGTCAAATGTCCGACGACACGACACCTTTTCCCCTAGCAGGTAACGATCGAACTTCCAGGGCGTCCCGACGCCTCCACCGCGAAAATCACACCAGACCCTCCTCCGCGTGTACGCGTAGCGTCCTTCCGCATTATTTTCTCTTATCTTCGTAAGCCAATCGGACGCTCCCTCGACGGCGATTTTGTTTATTAAGAATAATGCACCTAGGCGCCGGGTTCCTTTTGGGGCTTTGGGTGTGCCAGGGGGGGCTGACGTCAAAAATAAAATCCCTAGAATCCTCGATAAATGCTTTGACGGTGAGCTCTGCATAAAGAAGGCGGAAATCCAATCCCCACTTGTTTACCCCATTCACGATTCTACCAACCTGCATCTTTGCACGGCTTGGGGGTGTAAGGGTAGGGCCGACCGGAAACGGAAATCCGCGTGCGATCTCGACGATTTTTCTTAATGCACCTCGCGGTACTTGGGATTTCAGTACAGTGACACTAAGGGGGGTGGTGTGGGTGATAGTGACCCGGCACCGCGACGCCGCAGCTGGTCCGGCTGTCTGTATAATTGGATGGAAAAACGGTAGCCGAGAAAACAAAGAGTGCGCATACTAAATGCCGTGACTCGAATCTACCTACTTGTAAGCGTCGCTCGCTGCGAAACAGAAACCCCTGAAATTAATGTAATTAAAGTTGCCTCCTCCCCCTCCCCCCTACCCAGCAAACCTGCCGTCGCTCAAGACCCAGGATGAGGCGTCACTTGCATCTGCGATTCATTTTACTGTATCTTTCCCTACAGATATACGGCACTTGCAAATACATATTCGCATACGCAAAATTACAGAGTTACTGGTAAGCGCTATGACAAGTTCTAAATCAACGGAAACAAAGTCAGATCCTCTGGATTAATGTGAAATGCTAATAAGATGTACTCCATGTTTCTTGTAAGTTTAAATTGCAACATGACTGTCGATATGCTCTCGGTACCGTTATGGTCGATAAATTTAAATGGGCGCCGCGATCAGCTCCCCCCCCCCCCCCCCACCACGCAGCATCCGACGTCTTCAAACGATATTAAAACCCACGGAATAAATCATGCGAACGGGACCCGAAAGATCAGAGAAGAATCTAAGGGTGGGAATATCCTCGAGGGTTGAACAGTGGCCGAGAAAAGATGTATTGAGTATAAATCGGCTGTGAAGAGTAGCCAGACATGAAAGAAACTTTAATATCTCTGAGGGATGAGATAGAGAGGGAGAGAGAGAGAATGTACTACTAAGGCTACAGGGATGTTATCGCCCCCGATGCTATCGCGGCTGATACGCAACTTGAAAATCGGACGGCGATTACGCAAAAGTATTTTTTTGCCACTAAAAAAAAAATCCCATCAAGTACCCCTTATGGAATATCCACCATCCCTTATATCCGACCCCACCCGTGAACACATACCGATACGATATAGTTGCGCCTCGAGATAGATCTAACCCCATAAAAGGAATTCCTCTAAGTAAAAATGAAAGTCGAAATCCGAAGTCTCTCGAGTCGATATTGAAATTTCATTGGCGCAGCAGAATCCACGCGAAACAACAAGACTCGACGACCGACCTGAATAAAATGAACGGGCAAAGTTTAACATGGTTAACGTCGTAGCGGGTCAGATCGGCCAGGATAAACGAGAGCAGGGCTCTTCGAGCTGGCATTAAGGGCCAAACGAAGCGTAGCGGGAATACCGTGCTGTAGCGCGAAAGATAAAGATTCTAGGTTAGGTTGGATAAGGAACGAAGGTGAATTCTGAACTGCATGCGATTACCTATACCAGCTCGAGACTACGAGCCATAATGCAGCATAGACGTAGCGGCATCGGACGATCGATGGATCTGTATTTAATTACGTGAGTTACGCGAAGAAGGACGACTGGAGAAAATGGCCGAAGAAAAAAGAGAGTGGCCGCAATGAAACCTTAGAGGGTTGAAAAATTGCATTACAACACACAGAACCTCGCGCTGGCGATGCTGACCGATTATACGGACAGGCGGCCGTCAGGGAACTCTATACACAGATAAATTCCGACCATGACTCACGTGCTAATTTCGTGCGAAAAAAAAAATTCAATTTTGACGACTTATATTTTCCACCATCACTCGAAAAACGCATTAAAGAATAATATTACGCAACGCCACGCGTAAGCCAATTGGATACCGAGATACGGCGATAAATATATTTCCATAAGATTAAAACTTTCCCTGGTTACCTTTACGCTCCCTGAGCGAACGCATTGCTCGACTCGCAATTCCAAGCGCAGGTCCAATCGTTGAACAAGGCGTCTCGAAGGCTAACGATATATTTAACGCACTCGGACGCGAATCGTGTCAGGCAATTACAATTCCATTGTGCCGAGTATTTGCAATGCGTCGATGCAGATACGTGCACGCGTGCGTGAACCGTTCAACCGATGAGGGTCCTATCCGCAAGCACGTACGGTGGAACGGTATGAAAACTAAAGACCGAATAGAGGTAAGAGGAGGTAAACGGTTGGGCCGTGGGTTTCCATTGCGTAAAGCAGGTTTCACGCGTACGTGCATTACGCATGCTAACGGCAGCCCACATGGAGTAGGAAAACATTCGCGGAATTTCGTGATGCGGCGTTTCGCTCTTCCCTCTTCAAAAGCATTCCTATACGGTATATGGAAATAAAATGTGCGCTTACGCGTATACACAGGTATGACGTAGAGTACGCATACCAAACGCATTCGCGCCGTTCGACGTTTGATCGTCAGTGTTCAGTGTTTTTGAAGCGTGGTTAGGTTGGGTCTCACTTTTATGAACACGATTAACATAGACTAAACGTTAGCCAGATAATACTTTCGGCCTGAGGTAGTTAACCGTGGGTTCTTTGGTCGATTGAGAATTTATTGCAAGTTTGAATAAAATTTGAAAAAAAAAAAGTCTTGGTATTTTCAATTTTTCCTTTGTCGTCGAATCGATCTGCTGAGAAGGGGGCCTTGGTAGCGTCCCGACGCTTTGATAAATGTTTGGTAAACGATGGAGCGACGCTGGGCGTCGATCAGGTCTTAATGTCTTGTTTTTATACGCGTGGAGCGGTAGGGGGTCGAGGATGAAAATGAAGAAGGGATGAAACGCTTGCATTGGCTGCTGCAACGCGAATGCACTGAGGCTGCAGTTTCTGCAACGTGACGGACGACGCATTCTAGGATTATTAATTATTCAGCGACGCTAAGTACCCCCGGTGCTCGGCGTCGTTGAGACACCAGTGGTACTACTACGCCGCGGAGTATGTTTTTTTTAAGAATAAAAAAATACCAAGACGAACAAAAGCTAGGAATGAAAATATGCTCGTGATGAAACGGGCGTCGTCTGGCGGGCAAGATAAGAATTGGCAGATTAGCGTAAAAATATAATTTCTTAAAATTTTCAATTTCTACCGTCGAATCGATCTTCAAAAAAATCTCAAGACCTTCGAGGACGACGAGAACCGTGTATCGATACTGTACAGGAAAAATTAAAAAAAAAAAAGAAGAAACCTCACGGAGGGTGAGCTCACCCTGGGATTTCGTAAGACTTGACCTACTGCTGGTTTAAAGTGTCGTGCTGACACTTCTCAAGATGGCGTCGACTGCAAGTCCGCCCACTCAACGGAGCCTCACAATGCCTCGAGAGAGCTTTTTGTTCTAGAATAAAGACCCCACTCTTGCTACACAGCTACCCTATCGTTTCCTCGGGAGGAAGGGTAGCAACCACCGCGTCATCCCCGACCTGACTATCCCTCGGTGAATTCTCCTCAAAGTCCAGTCAGGTTATTCGATGCCCTCGAGAGGGAGACGTGACTTTAGAAAATCGTCCGAAAAAGCCGTCGGTATGACGAAGGGTTGAATTTTCATTTCCCTAAAATTCCACAACCCTTTCGCAACTGCCAACCAAAGACACGGATTCGCCATTACTGCAAATCGCCACTTCCACTCCAGGTAGGTTTTAATTGCAACGGAGCCACAATATACCTAATAGGTATAGTATGTGCTATTATAGCTTAGCCAGAGGGGAAGAGAGAAGATCCTGAATGAGAGAGATGAAAAATGAAACGAACTTTCGATCTCGAGAGATAATAGTCCTCCAGTGCATCACAGTTTCCTCTAGAAGAATTTTCATTCGGTTATCGAATCGTCCTTCATTGTCGGATGCTGAGAGAATAGGAAGCCCGTCGCGGTTTTATTCATCAACGCGTTTCGTCCTCGTGGATTTTAATTGCGAAAATCTGGAGGTGAGGATCGAGGGAGTCAATTCGCCAGTGGGGGATGGGGGGGTCGGAGATTCTCGCGTGTTGCCCGCTAGACAGGGTCTTGGAAAATAATAATTACGCAATACAATGAAGGCGCCGGTCTGAGGACCCGACGAAGAATCAGCCGACGAAAGAGAGAATTGCCGAATAATAAGTTTATCTGGAGCGCGAGGAATTAAAAAAAATTACAAGTAAAAGATCGCGCGAGAAAAGCGTCGAGGAGCGTCTGAGGGCCTGGCTATACATCCCTACCTCATTCTGGACCCACCTTTCGCTCCGCTACCTCCTGTACCCGATTATGGGTTCCTTCGGTCCTTCGTTCGTCTCGATCTTGCAAATTTTCTCATTATTACCCAGACACCCGTTAGACACTCACGGTCGCATCATTTCGCTACCGTTCGATTCCATTTCGGAATTGCTTCCAAGTCCTTCTCTAGGACTCGTGTATCATCCCGACTGAATGCCTTGATGGACCCGGAACTCTTCGTCCCTCAAAGCAGAGGAAGATTCCTCCGCCGTCTTGCGTAAAACAGCATCGGACGCTTTTCGGATGAAAGAACGTGTTGCGAGTCGGAATCTCAGGGGAATTCTTTCATTTTTTTTTTTCATTTTTTTTTCACTGCTTCCGTAACAGTGACGAAGGAGAGCGAACGATGGCACCCTTGCCCTTGACTGGCGTGAATGCTTGTCTGAGGGTTACAGAGCTGCATGATTACGGACGTGACAAAGAGAGACAAGGGATAGAATCGGAGACGAGAGAGAGAGAGAGAGGTAGAGCCAGAGCCGCGTGTACCAGAAGGTGGAAGGTAAAAGTAAAACCAGGTTGCGAAGGTTGCATAAAGTACGTAGAGCCGAATTCGAGTGGAGGGTGCCGAGAGGGTTGTATGCTAAGTGGTTGCTTCGTTGCTCGATGGTAGCTTTAGCTTTGGTTGGTTGGTTGTTCAGTAGGTTGGCTGATTGGTTAGTTGGCTGATTCGGTCCTCTTACTGTATATAAGTTTGATGCTGGATTTATTGACCCATGTACAAAAGCACTGTGGTGTTACTGTACCTATTGCAACGTATTTTCTTAGCTCTACAGCGATAACGAAGATCCGAGAACTAACCTACGTCACCTTCGGGCGTCCACCCTTTCGTCCATGCATTCGTATGCCAGGCAGGCGCCGGCCAATTCTTTTTTCACCGGGAACTGAGGTGGAAGAGTCTGAACTTCACCAAAACGAGAGCTCTGACGGAACCTATCGGAAGAGACGGTAGCTGAACGGATCCTGAAGATCTTTGGGGTCGCGTAAAAAATCAGTGAACGCAACTGGACTCGCGAACGGGAGCGAACGATTACGGAAACGCGCGGCCGCTCAGGCTGCTGGGTTGAGGGGAA